>JARKHS020017098.1:0-253819 GCA_030143305.2 Amblyomma americanum
AGACGCCCCGACAAAGTAGCTGACATCCCTGCCAAAAGAAGCGTATTACAACGGTTTCCAAGACCTAAAGAAGCGTTGGAAGCTGTGGATAGATTGCAAGGGAGAATATTTCGATAGGGTGCTGCACAAATGATTTCAATGGACTCAGTGTCAGAACTTTACGGACAAAGGTTGTATACTGAAACAAGACACATCACGTGTTCGTTTGCTAACACGGCAAACGGCTTGGCAAATTCTGCACGCATCGCGCCTTCCTCATTTATAGGACGTTAATTGTGCATTTCAATATTCTTCAGCATCAGTTTTGTCCCTTCTTGTGTCGCATTCGGCACTGGGAAGACCTGAAAGACCTCAGACGCTTGTAAGGTAGTTATATGAAGCAAAACAGCGTAGTAATTGCTTACGGCCTGAATTCTTGCTACTTCACCCTAAGGAGACCGACTCTTGACATCCTGACATGCTCGAAGATATAGTACTCTGTGCCATGTTTCGTAATTGCAACGCAGTGGACTGCTGTAGTTGGCGGCCGAAAGAACGCTCCGCGCATTTTCATTCTTTCACTTTGGGGTGATTAACGCGGTGAAAAATCAAGATTTATTTTAAACTGAAATCCAGTCAATAAACTGCACTTTTTTTCTAACAACAAGCTATTCCTAAAGGAAAGAGATATTGGCTGTTCAGTTTACGGTATCATTGAACACGTCGAGCATTCGTCGTTTCTACATGCGTGTTCATGAGGCTGAAGACTGCTGCCGTAAAACATTCGCACTTAATTACGACATTTTCTCTTTAAATGATCTAGGCGGCAACATGTCTTCATCAAAAGGTCCCTTCACACTTTGGACTTATGCTTTCTGTTCGCTATGACTAATTGCCTAGGCTTAAATTTCAGCAGAAGTTAACAAAATCAAGCAAAAAACTTTTCAAAGCCCTTAGAACTGTATTGCTTTTCACCGTACGTCACGTGCCTGCAGTGATAAAATCTCATCGCATCAGAACACTCACCTGTTTTTTTAATCAGCATATGTGACATGTTGTTGATGCCACTTGTATTGTTCTCACTGGTTCTACATGGAATGATGAGTGACTTTTATTCCTTTTGAAGAACTGCAAATTGAGCTAGTTCGTGTTTATTCATGATGGTGATTCAACAGCGTAAATATACACATACCATGAAAGAGATAAGACACAAAAAAGAGCGCTGGACTTACAAATGATTTTTTATTAGGAAGAAGCATGTCATATATACAAACACTCCTAAAAAACTGCTCCTAAGAAACTAGAGAGAGTGGAAGCGGCGGTTCAAAGAAGGCGTGAGGGGCGCAGAAGGAATGCAACCTAAATCATGAATATAGATATGTTCCCTGCAAGACTGGCATACTATATCAAATTGACCTGTCCTGTGGCCTTACCTACATAGATCAGACTGTCCGCTGCATTAACGTGCGGCTCATGCAGCACGCTTATTCTTTAAAAATGAAGAAGCTAACCCAGCGAAGCATTGTTCCACGTGCAAATGCAGGCCGTTTTTTGATGACACTTAGGTGTTTTTCGTTCATTCTGACCATCGCATTAGAGAAGTAGCTGATGCCTTTCATATTATCGGAAAAAATAAAGGGTGCGTGAGCGCGCCATCTGTCACATTATCTCTTCGAGAGATCAATGCGCTACATAGTGGCTAGCGGTGCTGCGGATGTACGCGTTCGTGAAAAGCGGGTTTACCTTTTACCAGCACTAGGAGTTCGTTGACATTGCGCATGTGCGCTGTTTTTTCGTGTGTGTATATATGACGTGCTTCTTCCTAATAAGAAAGCAGTTGTAAGTTCAACGCTGGTTTGTGTATCTTGTCTCTTTCTTGGTCTGTGTGTGTTTGCGCTGTTGAACCAACATTATTTTTTCCCTTGCCTACTCACTTCCTCTGGCTCTCCCACAACTGTGCTACATAGACTATACTAATAACGAATGATAGTAATATGAAACCTTTGAAAGGCACGTTTTCAGTCATGTGATGAGGTGATATCTGAATTTGTGTTGTAGAGTGTTGTTTCTGCGGTAACCAAACCATGTAATGTAGAAGAACGTCTTGCTGGGCGAGTTGGTGCATAGTAGTAGTAGTAGTAGAAAACATTTATTCCAAACAGGTAGGATATAGAGGCAAAAATACAGATTTTGGGTGGAGTCCTTATTCCAGGACCCCAATGTCCACCGCAGTTGCTCATGCTTGGGATATCAGCTTTCGCTGCGCCGCCAAGTCAGCTGAGCAGGGCAGACTCCCACTGTTCCTCGGGGTGATGTTTGTCTAGTTCGGGGGGCTTGGAACCGGAGCAGCCCCATGTTACATGATATGTTGTTGGAATTCCGCCACACCAGGGGCAGATGCTGTCATATCTGTCGGGGAAGATGATGTGGTACTTGTGTAGGTTAGGAAAGGTGTTCGTCTGTAGTTGTCGCCATTCCCTCGCCTCTGCCGCCGTTAGCATACAGTGTGGTGGGGTATAGACTTGTCTTTGTGTTCGGAGAACGAGGAGGCGCTCGCAGTATGTAGAGGGGAGAGGGGTGAGGTCGGGGAGGTTAGTAGCTCGGTTAGTATATCCTGGAGCTAGACTGTCCGCGGCCTCGATTCCCTCGAGCCCCTTGTGCTCAGAAGTCCAAGTGATTTGGTGCTTGCATGTGGAATTTTGAACTTGTGGGGTAGTCAGAATGGGAGCGACGGAGTGTGGGAGTCTGCCAGAGAGGAGGAGACGACACGCGGACTGGGAGTCGGTAATAATTTTTAACTCATTTCCCGTAGCATCGCCGTGCTGGATTGCGAGGGCAATTGCAGCAGTTTCTCCTACTGTCGGAGAGCAGTTTCGTAGGGAGGCGCTGGCGATTTCCTTGAAATTGGTGTCCAAGACGACCGCCACCGCGTTTGTTGAATCGGGGTACATGGCTGCGTCGACGTATACAGCATTCTGTGCCTGTCGATGTGTGCGGCGCAGATAGTCCACTCGCGCCTTTCGTCGTCCCTTTTGTGAGTCCGAGTGCATGTTCTTCGGGAGTGGAGCTACATACACGCGAGTTCGCAGAGTTGAGGGTAGGTCTCGGTTGTCCTGGACGGCGCGTATGTCAGCCGGGGAACCCACTCTTTCCAAGATTGCGCGTCCAGCTTTGGTGGTGAGGAGGCGTTTTTTTTGCGATGCTAGGACGGCTGCTCTAATTTCTTCTATTGTGTTGGTCAGTCCCAGGTCCTCGAGGTCGCAGTTGGCTGTGTACATCGAGAGGCCTAACGCATGTTTGTAGGCGGTACGGATGATGGCATCTGCCTTGTCTCGCTCATTCCCCAGAAGTGGTAGGAATGGGAGACCGTATGACAGGCGGCTCATAACTAGAGCCTGTATCAGTCGAATTGTATCCTCCTCTCTCATGCCTTTTCAGTTGAGGGTGATGCACCGAATCATGCGGGAGATCTGGAGGGCAGTTGTCCGAAGACGCTGTAACGTGTGGTTGGCTTTCCTGTCGCTCTGAAGCCAAAGGCCCAGGATGCGGATACGAGGGACTTCCTTTATTCTCGTGCCTTCGAGGTAAACCTGGATGTCGCCGGAAGATTTGTAGGCATAGCCCTGAATGCGTATAATTTCGGATTTGTTGGGTGTGCAGCGGAGGCCGTAATTTGCTGCTTGTCTTTCTACGCAGTTGACTGCCTCTTGTAGGGTGTTTTCTTTGTCGGCAAGGGAACCCCAGGTGGACCAGATGGTAATATCATCAGCGTAGATAGTATAGTCGATGCCTTCAATAGCCTCGAGTGCTTTTGCCATGCCGATCATAGCTATATTTAAGAGGAGAGGAGAGATGTTAGAGCCTTGGGGAGTGCCTTTGTTGGGTGTCTGCTCTGTGCCGGAGCGGACATCTTCCATGCCAATCGTAGCCGTGCGGTTGGTTGCTGGGAAAGTTTATGATGTAGCTGAAGGTCTTGGGTCCGCAATCGAGGGCGTTGAGCTCTTTCAAGATGGCGTCGTGAGAAACGTTGTCAAAAGCGCCTTTCAGATCAAGTGCCATAATTAGGTGTTCGCCGCCTTTCGGGATGTTACTGAGTACTTCTTCCTTGAGAAGGAGGAAAGCGTCTTGCGTAGAAAGACCTTTCCTGAAGCCGATCATAGTGGGTTGAAAGAGGTTGTCCTCTATGTAGTTTTGGAGTTGGGTCTGGATAACGCGCTCGTATAGTTTTCCCAGGCAAGAGGTGAGGGAGATGGGTTGTAATGCTTCCAGGCTTGGTGGTTTGCCTGGTTTTGGGATAGTCATGATTTCGGAGTGTTTCCACTCTGCAGGGAGTTCTCCCGCCTCCCATAGGGTGTCATTTATGTAGGTAGTGAGGACCTCGATCTGCGACATGCCCAGGTTTCGAATCATCCCATTTGCGATCTTGTCCGCGCCAGCTGCCGTGTTGCGTGCGGCAGATCGAGCCGCGGCGTAAACCTCGGCAGTGGTGATGGGGGCGTCCAGCCTTTTATTTGGGCCTCCCGTGTACGAGATTGTGCTGGGAGGATGGAGGGCGCCGATGTATTTGGTTTTGAGGGCGGTGAGGAGGGCCGCGTCGTCTCTGGGGAACAGATGGGCGATTTTCTTGAGTTTACGGTTAGTGGCAGACCGCGATGTTTGCGGATCGACGAGGCTGCGGAGGATCGCCCAGGTGCGGGAGGTCCCCAGCGTGCCGCGTAGTGACTCGCAAAATTCCTGCCAATTCTGTTGAGAGAGGTGTTGTGCATACTCTTGTGCTTATGCCGTGATCTGTGATATGCGGAGTCTCAAGGGACGATTGAGGCGTTGGCGTTTCCATCAGCGAACCAGAGTCCGTCGGGTTTGCCACAACTTCAGAAGGTGACGATCGACCGCCGGATTATCGGGTGTGCATTGTACTTCGGTGGTGGCCTCCTTATGTGCTTTCCGAATCTGTTCACTCCATTCACTTATTGATTGAACTGGGTCTTCCAGAACGGGCTGTGCACGGTATTTAGTCCAGTCCGTGATTTTGGCTGTTCCCAGGGTGCGACGAATGTTTGCGGAGGTGGTAGACGTGCTTACGATGTAGTGGTCGCTACCTAAGCTCTCTCCGAGATTTGTCCACGTAGCGTTATGGGTGTTCTTGACGATTGTAAGGTCAGGGCATGAATCGCGCGTGACGCTGTTTCTTTTGCGGGTTGGGTATAAAGGATCAGTAAGTATTTCCAGGCCCAGGGCATCCCGAGCTCGTACCACGCTCAGACCACGAAGCGAGCTTGTTTTGTAGCCCCATACCCTGTGGGGGGCGTTAAAGTCACCGAGCGCGATAAGCTGATGCGAAACAGCTAGTTGATCTGCCTCTTGAAGTATGTCAGAGAAATCGGCCTTGGTTGCTCGTGGGGGTGATACACGTTCAGAACGAAGGTGCTGCATAGCATAGTTGGTGCATAGCTTTCTTGGAATGGCGTTGCGCACACGGCAAGACGTACACAGAAAGCTTATTCGCGCACCATTCCCCGGGTAAAACCACGACTGCCCATAATTAAGTATCAGAGCATTAGCAATTCTAGCTTAGATTTATTTCGCAACAGGATCCAGAACAACGATTGGCCTGCGATTCGTAATGAAAGCACTACCAACGGCGCCGACAATACATTTATGTGTATCCCAAGCAGCACTAGTAATTGGCCCAACATGGGAACCTTATTGGCAAAGGCCGGCCCTACCAAGGACCAGGATGGAACCATCCTGTTGCAATATTAAGCCAATGACCTGCGCTGCTTGGGATGTTCTTAGAAGTTTACAAACCTCGTTTTCCTCTAAAAAGCAGTAAGCTTCATAGGTGGGCGCGGAAAACTTGCATCCATCCCGAAAACAGTTAATTCTTCAAAAGAATACACTCTACGGCGCATTTATAAAGAGAAATATCCGTTAACGTTGCCAGAATTAAAAAACTAAGCAAGAAGATTACGGCCCAACTTGCAAAAGCAAAAGCACACTATTACCAACAATTGTTCAGTGATGTGCCTATGAGTCGACTGGATCGAATATCGCAAATTATCAATGTCGTGCTTGGAACGGGCCCTAACGGCCCTGATGTGCTCGAGATCGTCGCTGACGGTGAACCAATTTCGAGATCTGTATTATCTGACTGCTTTGACGCCCACTTCGCCGCCAGACCAAAAAAGATGCGTCACCAACTAAGGCCTCATGCTGCCTATAAAACGGTTTTTTCTGAGACTATGTTTTTAAGAACCACAGATGAATCCGAAGTATTTGACACGTTTCTGAGCCTGAATAGTAAAACCTTTGACATTGACGGCATTAAGAATAAACCTATAAAACATGTTCTAGATTTCATCTCTCAGTACTTAGTGCATATATTCAATCCTTCGCTAGCATCTGGCACCTTTCCTAACGACATGAAACGCGCAAAAGTGTCTGTGATATACAAAGGAGGGAGCAGGAACGATATTAGCAACTACAGACCTATATCTGTTATTTAAACCTCAAAGAGCTTGCAAAAAGCGTGCAAGGAGCGTGCAAGGCTTCAAAAGGTGGCATCGATATTGACATCTTATCTTCCCTTGCAGGGCCTGAACATTTGGACCGAAAAATGTTCACTTATGGCGTTCACACGCAAAATCATGTCACGTTGCACCATTCCCATCAATGGCGAAGCCGTTCCCTATGAGAGAAGCCACAGATTCCTTGGTGTTGTAATCGACAGGAACCTCTCGTGGAGTCCACATATCTACGACATGAGAAAGAGACTAATTGAGATTGTCCACGTCCTCTCCTTCCTCGGGGGAAAGTCTTGGGGCGCATCAGTGCGCTCGATGCTACAACTGTACCATTCCCTATTTCTTGGCTACATACGGTACAGTCTTCCGATATTTAGTTCCATTAGAAAGACAAATATCGAGACTCTTCAAAATGTGCAAGCGCAAGCTCTCCGTATCTGCCTTGGACTGCCTAAATGTGCATCAACAGCAGCAACTGTTCTTGTTGCCAGGGAACATCCTGTTACTACATATATTGCTGTTGACACCATGAGAACACATATTCGGCACCTCACACGGGTTCCCTGCCATCACCTCGCAACACACCCAATAATTAGGCCAAGTACTGCATTCGCCAAAGTCATTGAAGCCCTTCGCGCATATCTTCCATCGGAGTTCACCCCTACGTCAAGACCGTGCTCAGCCTTATGGAGTCTTCATGAACCTCGGTTTCACCTCTATATTCCTGGCATTACGAATAAAGCTGGTGTATCACAGCCCGCTCTCAAGCAATGGACATTGAATCACCTGCATTCTTACCACAGTCACAACTTACATGTTTACACAGATGGATCAGTTCACTCGACCAGTTCTGCGGGGTCGGTGGTGATACCGGGCAGTACCATCTTCATGAAAGTGAAGACGACCTATCCAACATCTTCAGCTGGTGCGGAACTCACAGCCTTACGGGATGCGGTTGAGTTCATCAGTCAAGAACCTCCACATGACTGGAAGGTTTTCACCGACTCTAAAGCAGCCCTTCAAGCCCTGCAAGCTGCGCTACGCCGCGGGTCGCAGGAACAACTTGTTGCTGAGATCCGTCTACTGTACCACGGCATCGTATCCAAAGGTCGCGGCATCATTTTTCAATGGCCGCCAGGACACTGTAGTATTAACGGTAATCACCAGGCCGATGCGGCTGCGCATTCTGCTCACAACGAAGGACTTCCAGTGGGGATCTCAATATCAAGACCTTACGCTGCGTGTGGACTTCGCCCTTTGTCGCTGGAGCTCACACTTTCAGCGTGAACACGGGAGAGTTTTGCAACCTCCTTCTCAAGGCACTGGACCCTGGACTGAGCCTTCGTCTTCCACGTCACTTAGCACGTCGCAAAGCAACATTGTTATGCCGTTTATGGATGGGTGTTGCATTTACCAACCACTATGCTTTCCGGATGGGGATGGCCGATAGCCCTGCCTGTGAAAGCTGTCGTTGTGAGGAGACCATCGCTCATCTTCACTGTGAGTGCCCTGCATTTGCGAGTGCAAGACATGCACTGTGTTGTGCCCTGGACCGCCTCGATCCTCGCCCATTAACAGAGCAAAAGATCCTCGGTTCGTGGCCACAGCAGTCGACTGCCCTCAAGGCATACAAGGCTATCTTTGCCTACTTGAGAGCGACTGGATTGAGCGACGAATTTTGACAGCGTTGTGCTTGTGTGTGTGTGTGTTATGCCTTTTTCTCCTTCTCTCTTCCTCCTTTTAGTCCCCTAATTCCTCTTCCCCAGTGCAGGGTAGCCAACCGGAACCCCTTTCTGGTTAACATCCCTGCCTTTCCCTCCTCCTCATTATCTATCTATCTATCTTTTCTCAAAGAGCCTTGAAAAGATTTTGCTCTCTCAACTAGACGGATTTTTCACAAAGCACAATATCTTATCAGAATGTCAACATAGTTTTCGTAAGGGTAAGTCAACAGAATCTGCCTTTCTGTTGCAAAAAAAATTGTCATTAAAAATATTGTAGTTAATAAATATACACTGGGAGTTTGTGTCGACTTCAGTAAAGCCCTTGATTCGATATGTCACACAACGCTACTTAGTAAGTTAGACCATTATGGTGTCCGTGGGCTAATAAATACTCTTTTGCAGTCATTCTTAATTGTATAATTGATCTGTAGTGAATTTGAAAAGAATGATCAACCAAACCGCCTATGATCGGTACCTCTTCAAAATATGTGACGCTGCAAACTGCGCTACTCTGAAATACTTTGACAGCTGATGGACTTCTATCCCAGAGTTTTGGCCATGAATTATTGCCATTAGAACAGCTTTGACGACATTGCGTGCACCACGCGCTCCTAGTACGATTTACGAAATTGCGCAGTTGTACATTAATCGAGGAACATGACTGCTGACTAGAAAGACATCGACCGCGGCGGTGGCTTTTCGATGGAGGCAAAATTTAGAAGCTCGTGCACAGTGAAATATCAGTTCATGTTAACCAACCCCTGGTAGTCGAAATTATGTGGAGCCCTATAATCCAGCGCCCCGCAACCCCTGAGTACCTTTGGGACGTGAAGTCACATAAAATCAAACCAAACCACAAAGAACGCACTCGGAAGCGCACATGAAAGGACAAAGACGAAAACGACCTGAAGGCAAAGAGCTATGCCCCCATAATGTCTTGGCGTTGTCGTGGCTCCGCTACCCAGGCTGCGGGGCAGTGGCTAAGTACCTGGCAATGTTGCGTTAGCTTGCTAATTTTCTCCTTTTTGTCTGTGCCTGTTTGCTCCTGTTCTGGGGTAATTGGGTGCGGGACGAGAGCTTAATGTCGACTTCTTCTCCTGGCCAGGGGTTTTCCCCTTGGTCGGCATCTCTTCCTAAAGACCAGCTCCCACTTGATCTCTTTTTCCGCAGCGGTGTTTCAAGCATTCCAGTCGCATTAGTGCCTTCCGATGGAGGCGCTATCCGACTGAACAACCCGCAGGCAGTGCAGGCGGCCCTTCAGTCCACATCGAAGCACTTTATGCACATTACCGATGTCCGGCAGTTCGGCAGGGGTGGTGTTTTGTGCCGGTCGTCGGATAAAGACTGTATTGAAGATCTTCTAAAGTGCACGACCTTCGCCAGCCACCCGGTGAGCGCATTCATTCCGCCTCATCTAGCATGTTCCAAGGGCTTGGTCCGAGGGGTCGACTCTCGATTAAGCCCTGCGGAAACGCTTGAGAACCTCTCGCCTGCGGGAGTGATTGCTGTCCATCGATGCACCAGGCTGGTTGACGGAGTAAAAATTCCTACGGAGTCCGTCGTTGCCACATTTGCAGGATTTTTTTGCCCGTCAGAGATTAAGGTGTGGCCATTGGTTTTTCGAGTAGATGCCTATAACTCTCGGCCCCTTCAGTGTCAAACCTGCTGGCGATTTGGCCACAGCGGCAAAGCCTGCAAATCGTCCTTACGCTGCTGTGCCTGTGGGGAACGTCATTGCAGAGAGGAATGTCCTGAACAGCAAGAGAAGTGTTGTTTGTGTAGCGGTGCTCATCCTGCTGATTCGCCTGACTGTCCTGCACGAGCACAAGAAGTTCAGGTGCTCGAGCTTATAGACAAGCGCAGATGCACGCGGAGAGAGGCTTTTGCCGCAGTCAAGGAGAGAGCCTCAGCCTACTCTAGTTTGGCCGTCAAATGCCCACCCATAATGGATTCTAGTTTGTCCCAAGCTATTACAGCGGCAGTTGAGAAAGCTGTGGCAAATGCAATGGATCGCATTATGGAAACCGTGTCCACGTGCATTTCGCAGGTCATAGCTGCTCAGATGACCAATCTTCTGCAGGCGTCCACCACTCCGCTCTTGTCTTCTTAGGCTTCGAATGCTACCCCTCCTTTTGTAGTAATCGATTCCGCTCCACAGGGCCAAAAACAATGTGAGCAACAAAATACCTCTCAGCCCTCTCCTTTGAATAGCGTTATGGACGCATCCTCTATGGATTGTATTGATATGGAGTCTGATCTCCGCGCCCAGAAACGAAGTGGGTCTCCTCTGAATATTGCAGGTCCATCTTGCCCCCAGTCAAAGACAACGAAAAGTAACGCAAGTCAAAACGCTAAGACCAGTATTCTAGAAAAGGCAGTCGCGGCTGCGGCACTTCCGCCAAGATAGGGTTCTTAAGTGTACTCCAGTGGAATTGTCGATCAATATTCGCAACTTCAATAGATTTAAATTGCCTATGCAATTAGCTTCTACCAGATTTAGTTGCTTTACAGGAAACATGGCTAACTCCAAATTTCAATTATCATCTTAAGGATTACCATCCGTTCCGGCTTGACCGCTCATCACGAGGGGGAGGGTTGTTAGTGCTCATATCTACAAAGTTTTGCCACAGGGCATGCATTTCTTTTCAATATGCGGACAGTGAATGTGAAATCCTTGCGGTTGACCTCAGTGTCCCAGGTCAACAGCCCTTTACGGTAGCTAATGCATATTTCCCGTCTGGCGTGCGTGACACTCGGGCCCTTGACTCACTCATGTCTAGTAGCCGATCTCAGGTTCTATTACTTGGCGACTTCAATTCGCACCATGTGACTTAGGGGTTTAAAACAGACAGCTTTGGTTCTAGGCTATTTGATTGGGCTTCTGGCAACAACTTGATCTGCAACAATTCCGGATTGCCTACCTTTGTGCGCAGTCAATGCCGCTCTGCCTTGGATTTAACTTTTTCCTCCCCAGGAGTCTCCGTTATGTCTTGGGCGCCTGTTGACTGTGCAACAAACAGTGATCATCTACCGATTAGTTTCAAGTTTGCGTGTAAATTAACTCTTCCTGAGCGACATCAGCACAAGTTAATAAATTACAATTGCTTTAAAGACACACTAAAATCAGCGCTCCAAATCACTTCAGACACTCGCGCTCAGATAAGTGCCGAAAGCAAGGCTGCACATCTATGTTCAGTACTGGACCATGCAAGGCAAAAGTCTGAATTTTTGGTTAAGAGAACAAAGGGTGCAATCGCGAACAATTGGTGGAATGCTGAGTGCACGCGTGCATATAGACGACGGAAAGCAGCTTGGAAGAAACTTCTCATCAATCAATGCCCAAAAAATTGGCTGGATTATAAGTATGTTGCAGCAACATTTAAGCGCACTGTCGCCCGTGCAAAGGAGGAGTATAATACAAATCACTATGATTTCCTTTCCCAATCAGGAAGTAAACGAGCTTTGTTTAATTTCATGAGGCGCAACAAGGTGATTCCTCCGACTGCCAACATTGAATCCCTCGTTCAGTACCCTGCTCACATCGCAAAGGCCTTAGAAGATATTGCGTGTGGCCTAGAGCTTCGCTTTACATCTGCTTTACCTTCTCCTACTATATTCACATGCACCTCAAGTGATTTCACTGAGGTCTCTATGCCTGAGCTGTCGCAAATTGTTCTGCGCTTATCCCCAGCGGCTCCTGGCCCCGATAAGGTCACTTCATCTATGATCAAAATTTTGTTCAATGAATCTCCTGCAGACCTGCTGGCTCTAATTAACCATTCTATTAAAGGTCCTTGGATACCGCATGAGTGGCGTCTTGCTGAAATAGTTCCATTGCTTAAAAAGCAAGGGGAGGGCTTAACTTTAGACAATATACGCCCTATTTCGTTAACATCGAACCTAGTGAAATTGGTGGAAAGGGTCCTTCTCAGCCGTGTCATGTCATTTATTTCTGAAAATGCTGTATTGAATCCATGTCAAATTGGTTTCAGGCCGGGTTGTTCAATTTGGTGTGCTCATACTGACCTTGAGAGTCGTATTAAATTAGCTCGCAATAGAAAACAGTTTGCTGCGCTTGTCCCCTTGGATGTCAGTAAAGCATACGACAGCGTGGAGCACTCGACTCTATTACTAAGATTACAGGAACTCAAATTCCCAAGCTATTTTGTAGCCTGGATTTCTGTTTTTTTTTTAGAAAATAGAGAATTTTACTGCTGCCAAAATGGTGTTTCCTCAAGGAGATTTCCACAGACAAGAGGTGTTCTGCAAGGATAAGGTCTCTCCCCTCTTCTTTTTAACATTTTTCTAAGCTCAATTCCATGCAATCAAAATGTGAAAACTTATGTGTACGCCGACGATATTGCATTTTTTGCATCAGCAGGTGACATTCACACTCTTTATCGAACCCTGCAAAATTACCTCAATGTTCTTGACAACTGGCTAGGAAGAATTCATCTGTCCCTTAATGTGAAGAAATGCGCATTGTTAGTATTTCCAGTTTCTGTTCCTGTAAACATCTGCCTGGTCTATAGAAATAACATAATACCTCAAGTTCAGACGGTGAAGTATCTCGGTGTAATATACGACTCTACTCTCTCCTGGCGGCCACACATTGAGCAAGTTTCTGCAAAAGGAGTTCGGGCCATTGGCATCCTGCGCAGGCTTTGTAGTGCTAGGTCAGGCATGAGAAGGCATACGCTTCTGATGATTTATAAAATGTACGTCCGCCCAATTTTGGAGTTCGGGTGTGTTTTATTCTCAGGAGCTCCTGCCTATAAACTTCGCCCTCTTGTGCTTTTGGAGCGTGAGGCGTTGCGCCTTTGTCTGGGGCTTCCAAAATATGTCGCCAATGCTGTTCTGCACCTTAAGGCGCGAATGCCTTCGTTATCAGCTAGGTTTCGCCTTTTAACAGTTCAAACATTTTTAAAATTGTGCGACTCACCTCTTCACGCTTCCAGTATAATATTTCTTAGTCAACCTTCCGCCTTTTTTTAGTGCTGCCTGGTCTCGATTTCATACCCCGCAGATATGTTACGTGCAGTCCCTCCTTGATCGCATAAATATTCATTTCACTGATGTCCACCAAATATATAACAACTCCTCATCTGTCCAGATTGAATTCGAAGACATTTTCCCATCGAATGCAAAGCTGCAGCCCTTCCCGCTTCTTCAGGGTCTATTGCAGGACCACCTAAGGTCCTTTCCCTCTCATGTTCTTATTGCTACCGATGCCTCGCAGGATCGTGAAAAGGCAGGTGTGGGAATTTTTTCACCTTCACTGGATTGGCCTTTTTCTATCCGTCTTCCTGACTTCACTCCAATTTTTCTGGCTGAATTACTAGCAGTAATCTTAGCCTTACGAAAATTAGAATCTACCGTTTCCCAGGTCGTGGTTATGACAGACTCTCTGTCCATTTGCTCTTCCTTATCCTCACCCACTGACTCTCGGCCATTACGCCTCTTTAAGTTCCTGATTCCGCTGCATCTAAATTCGGTAAGGTTGCTTTGGGTACCAGGTCACATGGGCTTTCACTTAAATGAGGTTGCAGATTCCTTAGCAAGAGCCTCTCTCAGCGGCCCAGTTGTTGCTGTCCTACCATCGTGTGCATATACAGCTGCGGTGAGGTTTCGCAGCTACACAATATTTCAGGAATTTGCTGCCTCGGCTCTTACATCGTCTCCCGAATATCAGCATCTTCTGCATCCTTGGAGTAGCAAAGACTGGCGCTCACGCAGACTAGAGGTCTCTTTCACGCGCTTGCGTTGCCGGGTTCCCCTTCTAAATTTCTACCTTCACAGATCTGGCCTGGCAGCTTCCCCACTGTGCCCTTTTTGTGCCGAACCTGAGACAATGGATCACTTCCTGCTGTTCTGCCGCCGCTTTTCTCATTTGAGGAAGCGTCTTTTGCAAATTCCATTTCATCAACTGGGCTTGCCTGTGTCTTCCGCGGTTGTTCTTTCCATTGGCGCTTCTTTGCTTGGACGAAGCGACAGGAGTGTGCGCTCTGCTGTGCAAAATTTTCTTCAAGAAACGCAGCGACTCCCATTCTAATTTCTTTTTCCTGATCTCTGTCAGTAAGACATTGCAACATTACAGGCATTGTGTACTATTATGCACATTAAGCAATTGTCCCGTCTTCGATACCAAAGTTAACTGGACCCCTTTCCTTCCCTCTTCTAATCTATCAGACTACATACTATTTCCACTGCTTTTCCCGTCAAAAATTTCCTGTATCCAGTAATTAACCGCCTGTGTCTTGGCCACTCCCCCGTAGTGGGTATGTGCCAGCAACGTCTGAGGCCTTCCTTCCTTCCTTCCCATAATTGCTACTGATTTCATGAAAATTATTTCTTGAAAGTGTACTCAGAAATAGCATATAGGTATTTTATTACCATAAGAGTTTCTATTTATACGGGAAAAAATTGAAAACACAATATCCTTTTGTTCAATGCTGTAATAACGCAAGGCTTTCAGCTATAGCTGTGGAGCTCACGTTATTTGCGGGCATAAGAACATTCTCGTGCCTTAAATGCCTTCCCGCCAAGAGAAGGCATTGCGCTCAGATATTGCACGCCCTTAGCCGTTAATGCCCAAGTATTGATGCGCTTGACCATAAAATAAGAGTGTGTTGGAATACACATAACTGCTAAAAAGGACTCCCTTCTTAAAAGAAATTGGCTGTCGAGATGAATGCTGTCTTGTGGTGCATGTTTGCGGATGTGTAACATTTAAAAGGCACTTTAGCTGCATTGCAAGACCAGTGGCGCCCCTGAAATGTGTTGCTGAATTCTTCCACAACAAATAATAGTCATTAAAATTTTCCCTCCGGCTTGAAGCAATAAACTCCTTACAATGGCTTATTAAGTAGTTCGTTCACCTTAGTTACAGCAGCACGTTTCGCATCGGTGTCTAAAGTAATTGCTGTCATCTGTTCTATATAAGCGCTCTTTATAATGAGGGGATTCTACGCGGTGTTTATACTTTCTATTAAATGCAGTAGATTGCGCCTCAGATTCTACTCAGTTGCAAAAGCGCTCCCTGGAGCGAGCTTTTCTCGCAATGTTACAAAATAAAAAGTGCGCTGTCCAGAGATCTCGTTAAGAAGCTTATCTTATAGACGTGGTGGTCTACAAGACACATAAACCATTAGACTTAAATTGTTCTATCACGGACGATCATTTGCTCTGAAGAGAGTACTGTTGCGAGCATTAGATTTGTGCACAATGATGAACTAGAAGCCGATGCACGCAGTGGTCTCCAGCACACCCTTTCGACGAAATCTCCGTACATTTCGGGCAGGGAAACCGAAAATGCAAAACAACGCACCTAATTTGTTGAACGGCTAATAAGCAGCGAATATTATTTGAAGGTGCCAGTCTCCCAACCATAGGATGTAACAGGATCCAACATGGCGGTTAGATAATTTGCATTAAAAAATTCCGCTCTTGATGCGGACGAAGACAAACAGGCGACACACGTACACCACGCTTGCTTTGCACCTATGCTTATTAACTGAGACTTCACGTGCCTGATTTAAACTTTACCATTTCAATTGATATTTTCTAAGTAAAGCTTACGGCGCTAAGGCAAGAGGTACGTACTCAGGAGACCGCGTGTTGCAATATTTGTCACCGTTCCGTCGTACGACCGACTCTTACCTCGCGATATATGGTAGACCATCACTGTTACCTGCATCGGAGGCATATATCGCGGATCTCTAATACTTTTCAAACAAGAGCTCAATTGTAATACACAGTTTAGCATACGGTTGTCGGTACATCACCGTAGTTAGGACGCTGCCGCTAAGAATGCATGTGCACAAGGTAAAGGCCTGAATTAACCATCCCCCTATGTTAATCACGTGCACAAGCAGGTATTTGACCAAGGTGCATGAACCGCACATTTTGCGGAATGACTTTCATGGTTGCCGTTTTTTTTTAGTGATGAAATTTTTCGTTATAATTTTTGGTTAAAGTTGAAACTTCTACATCAAGAAGGTGATTTACGTAATGGGAAGTAAAAAGGTAAAAAGACAACGATTCAAGATAGTTACTGCAGTAAAAATTTGGCGTATGAGATTTTACACTACGGAGGTGGTGAGCGTACACACTGGCTGAATCTCTGCTGTCGTTGGTATTGAGTGTGTACGTGTCCAATGTGCCCCAATAAAGTGTTAAGTATTGGAAGTCCGCGTTTACGAGCGCATGTGACTGGTCACATTTTTGAAAATTGTTCATCCTGCAATAAAATTAAGCGCTGACGTTGCTGTCTTAAAGCCATTTACAACACCGTATTCTGCGATTTTTATTAGTGTGAAATGTAATAAAATTGAACATTGAAACGTTTTATTTTTTTTTCAACCTGATTTACACCTGAACCTCAGGTTACAAACTATCGCCCAATTGTTGCCTACCAAATTCTGAACCATTTAAAACCCGAAGACAAACTGTTTTCTTTATAACTAATTTTTATAGCTGAAAATTACGAGAAGCGTGCAAAACAAATAACTACCTTGCCTGTGCTTTTCCTGATACATCAGTTCCTCAGATGGTAACCGGTCTTCATTGTCAGTTATTGCGGTTTGAGACCGTGAATGCTGCGGCGGCTGCAGTTTGCCAGTATGCCTCATTAGTAACCTCATGGGAAGATTTCATTGCGTATAAATCTACAACGCAGCTTTGATAGTGACTATTTTGACGCTTTTCGAAGTTTAGATCAACGGCGTAAACGTTTGCCACCCTATCCTCACTCACTGCGCACCGTCATAGTACTCTTAAGATATTTTTTCTTGACGGGCAGGGAAAAGGAGGCTTGTCTTTTTTTCCTTCGGACAAATGAAGGCGCACTTTATGGTTTCTGCTATAGATGGTAGGAACGCAATGCTTGGTAATCGCTATAAAGGTTGACAGACAGAGTAGAGCGGAGCTATATCGTTTTTCTTGCCCTTTATTACAGCATTTAGTGCTCAAAATCATTAGTGCTAGGATGATTTAGTTCTTACCAGAGATAATCAGGATTCGCTAAGTTTACTACGCGAGATTTTTTTTTTTTGGCCTCTCAGATGAAACAACGGCGCAAGAAAACGGGGACGAGAACACAAAACACCGGAGAGGAGAGGCCCGATTTTTGCGCAGTTATATTGCATTTACGTTGTCCAATTTTTAACTAGCTCGAACTAAAATCTTGGTGCTACATAATACTTTGGCGGTTCTTCAAAATTCGAACATAAAGAGTGCTCGATTTTAGGAAATTATCACATGCGCAAAATAAAATCCGCACATTACAGCGTAAACATTCTAGCACTCAATGCGCCAGCTTCACATTTAAAGTGTCTCTCTCTCTTCCTATTTCCCGCAGGAGGAGAGAACAAGAAGACTGCCTAGGAGAGAGCTGAGGTTATACGCATCTGTCACAAAAATAAGGTACGGGGTTCTTTAGAACTATAAGGCGGGTGGAGCTACGTTCGTAATGGTAAGTGCAAAATCAAACCCGGGCATGAGCGATAATGATGCCAGAAAAATTTAAACTTTCTATCCAAATCGAGCACGACTGCTTTTGCATTTTAAGCATTCTGAAACTGTAAAATCGGCCACACAATTAATCTTCTTACTGCGGCGTCTTTCGTGCAGAACTTGGCATGTGCAATCTTGCACAGCAAGTTGCTCACGAGAGTGCCGAGGCTGCGGCAGATGATGCTTGCAAGAAATAGCACTTATGATCAAAGGCCAATTGAAAGATAATGTTTCACCTGGACACAAACTTTTCCAATAGTGTGTCAAAGACTAGTCCTCACTGCAGGCTGCACATAATTGAGTGAATGACGAATTGTCCGCGAAAGTCTTTTTTTCAAACCAATACTCGGAGAAGTTCTTCTTCTTCTTATTCTTCTTGTTCTTCTTCTTCCTCCTCTTCTTCTTCTTCTTCTTCTTCTTCTTCTTCTTCTTCTTCTTCTTCTTCTTCTTCTTCTTCTTCTTCTTCTTCTTCTTCTTCTTCTTCTTCTTCTTCTTCTTCTTCTTCTCCTCCTCCTCCTCCTTAGTAAGCATGGCCCATACCCACGCAGGGGGATTGTCCAAGGTTCAGTAGATAATCCCAATGAGGTATTTGCGCGGGGAAAAATAGGCGTGAGAAGACTAAATTAATATAAAAATCGGAGCGGTCAAATGAATTAAATAAATATTAATTACCAGGAATAGAATCGAGCATTTTTGGACATGCGACAAAAATTTGTATACAACAAACAAGGTAATCGATCAGTGGCACTTATGTAATCATGAAGGTAGCCGCAGACACTGCTTAACGGGAATCCGTTTGCGCTCGCACCGAACGAAAGAATAACTGGAAGAGATAGTGGGAGTCCTAACCTCGAAAGAGAGACCTCCAAATACTGTTTTCTCTGAACTGCGAACCGCCGGCAAGAGAGGAGAAAATAATCTATTGTTTCAACTTGCCCACATGATACACAAAGGTTTGTCGCAGCGAATCCACATCTGCATAAGTACAAATTTAAGTGAGGAATTCTGCAGCGCAGAAGCGTCATTGACACCTCACAAAGCCTTTTTTTACACCACCTGATATTTCATGGGAACTTTAAGTGGCTACAATCCTCGGAATTGAGCAATGGATCACTCATGTTGGCTGAAATATGTTGGAAGCGCTGGAAAAGTGAAGTTTCTAACAGAATGAGGTGAGGAACGGGATAGACTAAAGGAGCGCTGAGAGCTGGCCTTGCCAATAAATCAGCCACCTTGTTAAAATAGACACCCGAACGCCCAGGTACCCAGACAATGCGGATCTCACGCATTGTGCGCGGAACAAAAAACCTAAGCGAGCAATACAATAAAGATTTCCCCGAATTTTGTAGAGAGACTCGAACTGAAGGCAGTTGGCAAGAATAAAAACCCTTGCTACCTGCCTAGGAAGTTTGAGAAGAGCCAAACCAATGGCCAGAAACTCTGCGAAGAATATAGGAGTATAATCTGTGATACGAACGGAATAGCTCCAAGCCAGCTCCTGAGAATATATCCCAACCGCCACCTTCTCACAGCTGCCGGAGGCATCAGTGGAGATAACAGTATGAAGAGGAAAACTCTGTAGGTGTTCAGAAAGGCGACCATTTAGGATATTTGCGGGCATATGTTTCGCATGGGACGGAAAGATATGGTCATAATAGAAGACGGGGTCAGCCTGTGTATCTGCAACTTGTTGGAAGGAGATCAGATTAACCTGAAGCGGGGCTAATAGATTCTGCGTGAACTTAACTTGCGGATGCTGATAGCGTGGCCAATGATTAGTGAAAAACAGGTGTGGTTGGGATAGAAAAATGGGACTACGAACGCCGGGGGCCGGGTCAAAGGACCTGTGGAAAGTACGCACTGTTAGAAGTTGGAAGCAGGAAAAAAGATCGAGGATACGGGGTTCCAGATAAAGGACAGCGTTTGAAGCTGATTTTGGGAGCCCGAGGCATAGCCGTAGGGCACGCCTTTCCAGTAAAGCTCATGGCTGCAGCTTGTAGTTTGCGCTACCAGAGCACAAGACACAACCAAATTCCAGAATCGGTCTAATATAAGCCTTATAGAGCAACAGTAACGTGTCCCGATGCATGCCAAACTTCTTATTGCCAACTCGTGTCAACCGGCCCAGAGCACGTTCCCCTTTAATAACATTATCCTTAATGTGGTGTCGCCAGTCCAAGCTCTGATCATAAGTAACGCCTAGTTATATAACCGACTCCACCTGCGGAATTGGAGTGGAGCGGTATACTAGCGAGATGTACAAAGCAGTGTCGGGCAGAAATACCAGCACGCCACATTTGGTGACATTAAGTGATAAATTAATTTGGTTCAACCAGCCTTCAATAGCATTCAGGTATGCCTGCAAACTCTCGTATAGTGCATGAATATCCTTTGCTGATGCGAAAAAAAGCTACATAATCTGCGTATACATAAACTGCAATGTCTGGATGAATGGGTATGTCCCGAACCAATATGTTAAAAAGCAGTGCGGACAAAACAGATCCTTGCGGCACACCTCTTGATTGAACATAGGTACTAGAACAGAAAGATCCGTCTGTACAGAAGAAAAATCTCTTTGAAAAATTCCCAAATCTAGCATAGATGTAGTGCGGTGGATGTAGCTGAGCAAGATTGTTAATAAGGACCGTGTGTTCAACGCAGTCATAGGCTTTAGCAACATCAAGTGTCACCAAGGCCGCAACTTCTCTCTTGCGCATTGATAGTCGTATTTGGCTCTCGAGATCCACATACGCGGACCATATGGAACAACCGCGACGAAAGCCAATCTGTGCGGAGCAGAGGCCGTTAACGTGATGAACATGCTCTGTGATGCAACTGTGTACTACTCTTTCGATTAGCTTTACTAAATTTGAAGTTAAAGCAATCGGCCGAATATTGTCTAATTGAAATCCATTCTCTGCATTTTTCAAAAGTAGAATTATTTTCGCAATGTTCAAACTGTAAGGAATCCTAGAGTTTTCCAATGACGCATTTACAATATCCAGAAGGTGAGTTGGAAAGTCTTGCGCTAAAATATTTAACATGCCCACAGTAACCCCATCAGATCCCGGGGCAGCAGACTGCATCGAGAAACCATTGGGAGGAGTTCCGACACGTCCACCTCGGGGTAGTCCGAGCTGGGGGTGTGAGTTTGCAAAGGTTCCGTTTTCTGCACTTGGAAACGTAAAGCCAGCCCCTGAGCGATACGTTCAAGGTGTTGCTTAGCTTCCTGTGCAGACAATACCATTGACTATGCGGTTGGAGGCCGGATAGTTGTTATTCTGCGCCATGAATCCATATAGCGCCTTCTTATTCTGAGGTTTAGATATGTGTTTAGATTTTGATTATAATCCTCCTTTGCTTTTTTAACAGCTCTTTTGAAAGATGCAGAGTAGAACTTATAATTTATCCAATTAGAGCTTATAATTTTTCCAATTAGCTGGGCTCTGATTATAGGAAAGGCTTTTCCATGCTGCATTTCTAAGACGATGAGCGATTTTATTCAGCCGTCTTCATTGTTCTTTTCCTTGCGTATGTCCTCGCGGTGTTGTTTTTGTTTTGCGCGCCATCTGGAGACATGTGACCAATGTAAAATACTCAGAGATCCACATAGGAACGTAAATACGAGTATGGAAATAAAACCTCTGAAGTATAATTCGCCGGATGAAGGAAGAGAAAAATCCATGATAAGGCAACTAACAGCGACTTGCCCACTATCCCTGCAAGGTTTAACATAAAGGGACTCGAAATAAAGCAGTGAGACACACGTCGTTCCGAAAGAACTATCACGCCTTCATAAAGTTCGAATGGCGAGCCCGCTTGGTGAGCACGGTGAAAATATGATTTTACAGTTCAGAGAGGGGATGATTCTATTGGCGACGCTTCCGTGGCGCTCATATAGGGGCGGATGTCGCCCGCACAGCCTGGTGAATGCAGTTAAAATGTTAGTATAAAATAATAATAATAATAACATTAATAATAATTGTTTTTGGGGAAAGGAAATTGCGCAGTATCTGTCTCATATCGTTCGACACCTGAACCGCGCCGTAAGGGAAGGGATAAAGCAGGGAGTGAAAGAAGAAAGGAAGAAGGAGGTGCCGTAGTGGAGTGCTTCGGATAATTTCGACCACCTGGGGATCTTTAACGTGCACTGAGATCGCAAAGCACACGGGTACCTTTGGGTTACAATCGCCGTTAATCGCTTCGGGAGAGGTGACCACAGTTACGGAGAACTCATTTAGCCAACGGCTAGCTGTAGCATGGCAGCGTTGCGAACGTACCAGATCTGAACCAATCATGCGCACTACGAGGACGAAAGGATGTTTTTGATAGTGACGGAACCTTAGGGTTATTAACGTTGATTTGCTGTTCTGCAAGTCGACTTCACATACGACCGGCGAGATCTTTGACTACTGACGAGCAACAAGGGCAGAAACGACATTGCTAGCTGCAAAACAGGACGTTGTGCCTGTCAGTTATGTAGTAGCGTAGTACAGGAGCAGAATGCTATGCTTGCCATTTTTCTACTTTTATTCTTCATAACCATCATCAGCCTGCCTATGCCCACTGCAAAGCAAAGGCCTCTCCCATGTCTCTCCCTCCAGTAAACCCTCTCCTTTGCCAGCTACGGCCACTCTATCCCCGAAAACTTCCTAATCTCATCTGCCCACCTAACCTTCTGCCGCCCCCTGCTACGCTTGCCTTCTCTTGGAATCCATGCCGTTACCTTTACCGATCATCGGTTATCTTGCCTTCGCATTACAAGCACTGCCCAAGCCAATATCTTCCTCTTGGTTTCGACTAGGATGTCATTACTCCCGTTTGTTCTCTCACCCACTCTGCCCGCTTCCGGTCTCTTTACATTACACCTATCAATTTTCCCCATCATTTTAGTGTATACGCAAAAAGTTCTAACTCTGGCGTATTTTGATGGAAAATGAAAATTGCGTTTCATATGTTTCATTTTTTGTACCATTGGCAAGTAACAGTTTAAACGCAGTTTGGAGCGTTTATTGACACATGCACTGATAGTAGCGGCAATTTTGAAAGCGGGGAAACTGGCAAGGGTTATACTTTCTGCACAAATCGCAACATTCAGCTATATCTAGGTGAAGTTTTATTTTTTATATATCATGTCCCCCTTTCACCTGTTGTCTAGTTCCCTCCCTCACGGCGCGGTCAGCTGTGCAGAGGCTCTAAAATTGGTAGTGGGCCTGTTCTTTTCACACCTTTACACAACTATGAAGATTTTGGCACTAGCATGCTGATAATCACAAATCCAGAGACCGCTGAAGTAGTAGTAGAATCAGCCGCCATCAACAAGCTGAGCTATCGGTGGCTCAGCACGCTGTCAGTTGCCTTTTAGAAAACCCAACCGCTCATACCGCCCTGTCTTGGTGTGATTCTAGGCATGTTGTAGTTTCGCCCTTGGTGGTGTTTCGGGAACATTTGTTACGACATCACCAATTCTTATTCCGCTTCCAAACCGACTTGCTTCGTGTACTTCAGTTGTTAACACCATCAAATATTTATCATCTCTGTTCGCATTCGTCTCTCTTCAACTTTACACAAGTTTTTCGGGTTATTTTTGCAGTTTAAATATTTTTGTGGCGCTTCTATCAGAGTGAAGTTTTGCTCCTGTCGTTTGTTGCGATTTTTTTTAGGGCTTCGGTTACAATGCTTCTTTCTGTTCCTTTTTGTTCTTGCTTGCTTTCTTGCGCACATGCCTTGTGAGCGTTTCAGGTGTGTTGGCTATTTGTTTTCCTAGATGTGGTTTTATCTAGGTGCTTTATTACACATTATTGTATGTCATCTTTTTCGCGAATTTGCCCCCACCCCCACTTCCCTTCAAGCTTCAAATTTCGGGCCTCCTATTTATTCTCTGGGTCTCTCGCTTCCTTTACCTTTTTTTCAACTTGCGGATGGACTATCTTCCTTTTTTTCACTTGTCGACATTCTGCGACAGTGTAGAAAGACTGGGATGAGTTGCCTTCATTATTAAAACTGTTAGTTCCGAGATGTTGTGTCTTATCCTTACCCTTGCCCGTCGTCTGCACGCGTTTGTCTTCTGAGAATGATTGTAACCCACCAACTCACCAAGCGAAGTACCTTTTTCATTTGATGAGAACATATTTTGATGAAGACACTAAAAAGTTGCACGAATGAACATTCTCTGGGCTGGAGTCGGCAAAGGCTCCCAACTATTCTATAACTACTTACTAATACCTTTCAGGTGAAAGAACAATATGGGAATGTGGCAGATGCTCACGTCTGGGGCAGCAGCGAAGTTGAAATTAAAATACTTGAAACCAAATATTAAGAAACGCACCAAACTATTGTAATGAACGTCCTATGTGTAATGTGGACAGGGAGGAAGAGAGTACATAGCGTAACAAGAAAAACTGGTTCTCAGGATGCTTAACCGAAAATACAAATTTTAAGGACGGTCACCATGCTCCGCAATGGAAAGCGCTTTTCTTATGTTTTATGCTTCTTACAAAATAGTGTTGCGGACCGCGACAGCAAATTTTATTACACTGAAATGTTGCAGGTACGTAACACAGTAGACCTAAAAATGTATTCGTTATCCATATACTATATTTTACTCGCTTTGTAGAAGTTTAGATGTTAAGAAGTGCAGTTTTATCTATGCTTTGGGCACATCATTGTATTTCAAATAAAACATTTTCTCATTGACAGCTTCCTCAGCTGTGCTGCAGCGTGTGCATGCTTGAGAATTTGTTTTATTTAATTCCAGAAGTTTAGTATTTACCTTGATATTTTTCTCAAAGCCTACGTTCGTTTCTAATTTATAATCGTTTGCTAGTATGTTAACATTTGTCGGCGTAGCTTTCAAATGTATGTAAAAAATATTTTTACTTAAAGCGCTTTTCGCTGGTGCACCCTCTACATTATTTTTATATTCAGGTACCTACAGCGCCCGTTGAGGGTATTTTTGCGGAGGGGGGGGGGATACAAGTGCAAGGCATACATCGTCATGCAGATGCAGATGACACTGTCTAAACAAAGAAACAAATAAATACAATGCATTCTAATACTCAGCAAATGATAACAAAAGATAACCTGCATATACCTACATACCCCAAAAATCACACACACACACACACACACACACACACACACACACACACACACACACACACACACACACACACACACACACACACACACACACACACACACACACACACACACACACACACACACACACACACACACACACACACACACACACACACACACACACGCACGCACGCACGCACGCACGCACGCACACGCACACACGCACACACGCGCACACACACACACACACATATGGGATATATATATATATATATATATATATATATATATATATATATATATATATGTGTATATGGGATATATATATATATATATATATATATATATATATATATATATATATATATATATATATATGTGTGTGTGTGTGTGTGTGTGTGTGTGTGTGCGCGTGTGTGTGTGTGTGTGTGTGTGTGTGTGTGTGTGTGTGTGTGTGTGTGTGTGTGTGTGTGTGTGTGTGTGTGTGTGTGTGTGTGTGTGTGTGTGTGTGTGTGTGTGTGTGTGTGTGTGTGTGAAGAAAGCTAACAGTCACTGCAACCATTGTGCACAGGGGAATGTTTCTATTGTTATCTTTTTATAATTATAGCTTCGATTAATCTTTAGCTTAAAGAAAATCACTTATAGAGCAGCAGAAAAAACAACCATGCCGCTGGTGGCATCCGAACCCACGACCTCCGAATATCACGTCCGGTGCTCTACCAACTGAGCTACGGCAACAGGTGTCCACTCTGCTGCTCTCGTAGGTATTTATGTTTATTGCGTGTAAGCGAACCTTGACAGTGTTCACCAGCGCCCCCCTCGTCCATAGCGGCGAACGTAGCACGTCCTGTATTGCCGCGAATGTGACGTAGAACGTCATCTAACGACGAGGGCGCAAACTGTGCGAAAGCCCTCTTATGGTACATATGGCATCA
The DNA here is from genome assembly GCA_030143305.2 of Amblyomma americanum. NCBI lineage: Eukaryota > Metazoa > Arthropoda > Arachnida > Ixodida > Ixodidae > Amblyomma > Amblyomma americanum. The sequence goes on from JARKHS020017098.1 coordinate 25,759, forward strand.
AGACTGCCAGAACCGAGACCCTCGTTAAGCTATTAGCAGACGAGGCAAATGAAATGAGGGGCTCATTTGTTTTTCTCTTAGATGACATGGCGGAGTTGGGTGCGCGTGGTTTCCTGGGCGACAAGTACATCCAGCAGGATACAGCCTCCTTCCGCCACTGTTGCTGATGCAGCGGAACCCTTTGGGAGGCCAAGCCAGTTGTGCCGCTCGGCCTCGAAGATCTTGCTTGTTGGAGATAATCTTTGAAGCACCGGTAGACAGTAGCGCATGGTTCCTTCAACGTAGGCATTTTAAAGCATAACCAATGATCGTCAGTTGCTACCCCAACGTTTTTCTGCCATGAGTCTGAAAGCTTGCGATGCTTCACTGACCCTCTCGTGAAGGTTTTTGATCTGAGGTGACCACGAGAGATTACTGTCTATGACAACACCTAGGAATCGCTGTGATCGTACATAAGGTATAGTGACCGTCCACCTAGGAAGAGCGGATATTGAGCCATCGTTTTTCTGGTAAAAGCCATGGCAACACTTTTTTCTGGCAAGAGACGAAGACCTCAGGGGCCCAGGTAATCGAGGTGTGCAGTAACGCTCTCTGTAGATGTTGCTTGGTAATAGAGCGTGAACGTGCGCTCCCTTGATGCAGATATCGTCTGCATAGATTGTTATGCGCACTCCCCACGGAAGGTTTCTTTTTAGATCTATAACGGCAATAATGAACAGGAGAGGGATGAGCACCGCTCCCTGAGGTACGCCCCTCTCCACTGCTTGAAAGAGTGTAGGGCCATCTGGAGTGCTCATGTAAATTGGTCGTTTTTTCAGATAGTGTCCAATCCACTTGTACAGCTTTCCTCCGAGGCCAAGAGTCGTCAAGCAAGCGAGGATTGCATGGTGAAAAACAGTCAAAAGGGGCCTTGATGTCAAGAAAAACGGCAGTCGGTATGCACCCAGCATGAATGTACTCTTCAATTGATGAGGCGAGGGCAATAACGTTATCAGTCGCATACCTGTTTCGATGGAACCTGTTCATTTCTTGGGGGTGCTCATTGCGGCTTTAAAGGAACCAGGTGATGCGCTTGCAGACCATTCGCTACATTAGCTTACCTACGCAGATGAGTGGAGCGATGGGCCGGAAGTACGCGTCGCTTGTTGGATGCTTACAATGTTTCAGAACAGGAACAATTTTCGCCTGCTTTCATTCTGTGGGGACCTCAAAAGTCATCCAAGAAGAATTGTAATATTCCAGGAGTCGAAAAAGGGGGTTGTGGAGTGGCTATGCGATGCGTCATACGTCACCTCATCGTGACCAGGAGACGTGCGCCTGTTTGATTCCATGATAGCTGCGGATAGCTCTTCAGTTGTGAAAGGCAGGTCCAACGCTAGCCTGTCGCCTGTGGGATGCCTGAGTGACCATCTGCGGACAGTGTCGAAGGCTCTGACCACGCAGACAGTAGCCTGCAGTTGTCTGCCGAGACTTCTTTTAGGGATTTTTGTTCATGCAGAGAGTGTGCAGTGAAGGGGTGAAGCTGTTGGTGTGGTGTACGCATACCTCTAACGATCCCCCAAATTTTCGTTACTGGTAGACGCACATCTAGCACATCTAGAGTCCGCCACCTTTCCAGTCTGATTTTATCCGGATAGCACCGAATGTGACGTTGCGCCCGTCGGCAGGCCCAAAGGTCTTCTATGTTTTTGGTGCGCAAAGCTTTCCTTTCAGGTCGCTTGCGAATAGTGCACAGTCTTTGAAATACCAAGTCATTTGAAGATTGTCTATCATTTTTAGCTGTAATTCTTGTACTTTCTCTCAGGCAATGAGCCATTGTCAATACAATTTCCCCGTTCCACGTTGCTGCAGTAATTATTTTGCTTGCAGCGTCCTTGTAGGCATCCCAGTCTCTAGATTGTGTAAGGAATTTCATTGGCTCCGTCTGCGCGCGGACAGAAGATATCAGGGCTGGGTAATGATAACTGCCAAGTGTTTCCAAATCAGTGCATCAGGCAGAGCTGCGGGCAAATGAACTTGTTGCAAAGATCACGTCGATGCTGCTGGCAGTCGTCAGGCCTCGGAGGTAGGTTATGCTGCCATCATTGAGCAGTTCAATTGACTGTGTTGAGAGGAGTTCTACAAGCTTGGCTCCTTGGGCACATGTGCGTGAGCTGCCCCAAATTTCATTGTGTGCATTGAAGTCTCCGGAAATCATATGCGTAGAGGGCGTCCTTGCTTTCAAGTTTTCAAGCCTCGGGTTTCGAATGGCTGGCCTGGCTCGAGATATACTCCAATGAGAGTGTACACTTGTCTGGCAATTAGCGTTACGGCGCACACGTACTCGTCGTTGCTGTGAGGCAGGACATCAACCAAGGAGGCCGGGGTATCCTTGTGAAAGCCTATTAAAATTCTGCTGACGTCATCTGCTCGATTTGAATGCTGAAAATAGTATCTGTGAAGTCGAAAAGTTTCCTCGACGCGCGACTCTGAGATGACTATGAAAGGGAAGTGATACGCTCGCACGAGCTGCCGGAAATCGGAGAGCTTTGAGCGCAAACCCCGGGCGTTCCACTGGAAAATGGCGCATGTGCGAAATATGTTGTGTATGGTCAACTGCGGTGATGCTGTTGCTGCGGAAGCCGTTATTTTTTCTTTCTGGTATTGCGCCCCTGCGGAGCGTAGGAGCCCGCCACCAACGGCTCCATTGCGAGTACAGCTTCTACCTCTGAGAGACCTCGTGGCTACGAGCTGGCGCGGATAAGAGCTTCGACAGCTGCAAAGAGCATCGGAGTCAGTAGGCATGTGATATATTGTTCTGTGCTGCCGGTTTCCTGCCTTTGGATGATTACCCTGTCAGGTTGCGGCGCCTTTGGCTGGGAGCGAGAGTGGCCGTTGTCGGGATTTGTGTCGAATGCTCTGAAAGCTTTGAAGGAGGTGGTGAGCAACCTGAGTAGGCCATTCAATGGCCCGGGTTTGAATGTCCATGTCTCAGCCGACCAACATGGCCTCCCATTTAGGGGTCGTGAAGGATCACGTCTGGAGTCGCCTTTAGGTGGCCTCCTGCTCCTTACCTAAGTCTCCTTATCTCCTTATCTCCTAAGGCTCCTTATCTTTTGTCTGGAGCGGAGAATGTTCTTTTAAGTTTAAAATGTCGTGATATGATGCTAGGCCGTCTTTAGAGAAACTCTCAGTGACTACCGCGTCGTCTGCTCGGCTGACGAATACTCGAGCTCAAGAATAAAAAGCACCCATATGAATTCAATAGTTCGTATGGGTGCTTCTCTGTTTTTGATTTTGTTTGACCAAAAATGTTCATTGCTGCCTGATAAATTTTGCCCCTCGCATGATCGCGATTGGTGAATTTAGAGTCGCTTAGTATAGTATCAGCGTTGGTGTTAATGATGGCAAGGGCGATAGCTGCCCCTTGTGCCGTTTCTGAGGATATATTTTTAGTAGCGCCAGAGACCCTCAGGCTGCGTTTGCGTGTCCACCGCCGCTAGTGCGAACGTTTATTTCTCTGGGCATTCTGCGGCGTCTACATATACCACTTTTTCATGTTGACTGTGCATTATGCGTAGAGCTTTTGCTCTATCTTTCCTTCTCCCCTCGGGGTGAGTAGGGTGCATATTCTTAGGTAGTGGCGTGACTAATAGTGCCTGAGCGATGCGGTTACGTGTTTGTGTCTTGGTATCTAGTGTGGAAGCTCGATGCGTAGTCCTAGGCGACCAATTTTGGCCGTTCCTGCTTTGGTGCGGGCGCTTTCCATTGTTGGGGCATTGCATTGTTAAGTGGGCTTTTTTAAGCTCGTCTAGGTTGTTGTGTACTCCTACGCTCAGGAGTCCTTCGCCGGAGGTACTGTTCGGTAGCCCTAAGGCGACCTTGTCTTCGTGTATAAGTGCAGCCTTTAGTTTGGCTTTTTCAGTGCTGTCTAATTTTACGTGTAGGAGTGCGCAAAAAAGCCGGCTTAGTACAAATGCTTGTACTATTCTGCAGAAGTCTTTCTCTTTTACTCCCCTTATGTTTTTCGCAATTCGTCTGATTAGTCTTACTGCCGTGTTGATGGTTGTCCTGGGTATTTCTAATGTCTCCATGTTCTTCCCGTTTGATTGAAGGAAGAGATTCTTTTAGTTTTAACCTCCCTTACAGAGAGCCCTTCCATCGAGATGTTAAGTGGAATAATTCGGACTTGGAGGGAGATCAGGTTTGCCCGGCTTTACACGCCAGGTCTTCTATTATTTCTACAGCTTGTTGCCGGGTATTCTCTATCTGATCATCTCTTCCAGTTCTGGTCCATAAAGTGATCTCATGTGCATAGAATGTGCGTAAGTTGTGGTTCAGACAAGACGAATTCCGCGCGCAATGAAGGCGTTTCGACCAAAGCTGCTTATAATGCAATATTGAGACCTTTTCTTAGAGTGTGGGGCACTGATTTCTTCGTTTCAGCATCCTTCAAATTCCATAAAGCGTGCTTTTTCCGCCAGTTAGAAAACACACGTATCATTATTGCCAAAACAGATATCCCGGTAATACGCATTGCCCCACATTCTTGCAGGCAATTTTGGCCGCATGTAGAAATAAAATTTCTTGTTAATTTATAGATGTGGATGTTCTTGTGTGTTTAGATGTTGTAAAAGAGTGCATCCGTAATCGCTAGGTTGTTAGTTGCGAAAAACTGGCGCTTTATTACTTAATTCCTACGTAATCTAACATTTTAAAAGAATGTTTGCAGATGGGCGTAAAAAATACTCTTGCTGTCTATCGTTGGAAAAGTACCGATTTTGTTTACACTAAAAAGGCGAAAATATTTCATTTCAATAGAAATAATAACTGGTTACAAAAGTTCACCGGTATTAAGAAAACTTGTGTAGGAGAGGACGCATTGGCATCAGGAGACTGTTAAATACCTGATGCGACCAATGAACAAGTGGAATGTGTATATATGCCTGCAGCACCGTCAGACAGCTGAGATACTATCAAAAGAGTAGCGTTTTCTTCTACACAACACCACTGGCCACTTTTATAAGGTGGCTGGAGACAAGAAGCCAAATTCCAAGGAAATTTTCAATGCAGTTAGACCGAATAAAGATGGCGAGTGCGAAGTGCGTACACAGATTTGCGTTACCTGCAGTCAATCACACAAATGGCTTATTTCCAGAACAAGCAGGTGCTCGGCGCCCTCCTAGAAAATTAAGGCGAGTAGAAACTAGAAAGTGTGTCATCATTCTTAAATGGACAGGGGCCAGCGCCATCGAAACGTTTTTCTCAGTTAAAATTGATATGACGGCTATTTCGTGCATGTTAACATCTCTAAGGCTGCAAGAAAAAGTGCATTTCGGGCTGCCAGAATATCAATTTTATCCTTGCAGCACTCCAGTCAAAGTGGCTATTTCTATACAAAGATTAACTTTTTGCCATTATTTCGTTGCAAACGGTGGTGTAGCCAAGGCTTTGAGATGCGCCCAGAAATTCCCTTCGACGCACGCAGAAGTTTTGCAAAATCTGCCCCTGATTGAAACACCTCTATGTCATTTTAGTGCGTAAGCACTCAGATGGGTACAAACCACAAGCAAAGCCTTCCGTTGTCGCGTTGTCGGTTCCCAGGTGGCCTAGCGCGAGCACTTCGCGCTCTGGCACTGCCCGCTTCTCGTGGTCTTATATGTAGTACAAATACGGGCTAGGAATTATTCGAATGTTGCAAATATTTTGTGCAGTTTTTAAGGCGTTTTATAGATTTTAGAAGCTCCCTTAATGTTTATAGATTTCTCCGTGATAAGAACGCGGCAGCCTTTTCATACAGGCCAAAATCAAGTTTTATCTGTGTTCCTTCAAGAGCGCTACGGGTTCAACCATGCTTCACATAGAAGAAGCCAATATAGAAACAAAAACTATCCAGATTTCGAAACAATAACGTTAAAGGCCCCGTTCTCCAGAAAATCTGGCCTCAGTGTTGTTGGCCTCGGCGCTGTGAGGGAAAATTAACGGGCGTGGCTCGGGCAGGTGCTCCCCACAAAGCAGCCTAGGAGGAGGTGAGCCATCTATGTCACGTGACCCTGCAGCGTCATCACAGCCTACCTACCGGATAGTGAGCAAACTGCGCACCCTGGTAGGTGGCAGTTAAATTAACGATTGGTCGCTCGGGAAGAACAACCTGGGCCGCAAGAGACTCGCCACAAGGAGAGCACCTGCCACAGCAGGGCAGTGGCGCATCGCTTAACCGCTGCACCACTGCGCCAGGAGGGGTTATGAGGACTCCCAGGGATCTATGATTATAAATTAGAGAATCACCTTCGGCATATATGCAATTAACCCACTAGGCTAACACGTCATAGCCTTAATGCGGAGCTTAAGAACCCGTTCTAATTTCTACTTGACCATAAACTGTTATTTTACCACTATGGAGTCTACTTTGAGACCTACTAGGCTGGAAGCCAAGCGGCCGTTCCCTTTTTTATGCTCGTTAACAACGACGCATAAACGTCCTTGCAGAATTTTTCGCATTGATAAAGTTTTACTTCTGGACGACTGCGTGCGCATCTAATTCTTTATTCGTTTACTCTTTTCTTCTGCGATCGCAGCGAGTCTGTCGTGTTCAAGACATGGAGCGTTATTTGTCCAGACATCAGATTCAATTTTGTCGCAGAGCAATGTTTTCGTGTCGAAGCAGTCCTTGTCGTTTTTCAGTTTAGTGTTGTTCACACCGAAAAGAAGGCAGGTTGCCCGCCCTGAAAAGACCAAGGAGAACAGTTATATACCCTTTAAAACATGACCACAGCACACGATGACACTCCGAAATAGCGACGCCAAATTAATCATAACCCCTGTGCAGTGTAACCACAAGCCTGAGAGGTGTGTCCGAGGTTTTCTAGGAAAGCTCTAGCGGGAGGCATCCCAAAAAGCGATTTCGAGACCCGGCCTGGAAATGATGTTGAGCGCTGCAGCTGGCGTTGCAATGTTAAAGTTTTCATTTAGTATGGTCACCCGACCAGTACACGCCTCATTAAACACGATTTTAGAGCAAGTAGGGCTGAGACCCATTAGGAATATATCTTATAGCGGAAACATTATATTTAACATACCATGCTGTGTAATTAAACGAAGAAAATATGTATTGAGTTGAGAGTGTACAGTAGACCAAAGTGAAACGAAATAATATACTGATATCACATATCTACCTCGTGGATAAAAAATCAAGCAGTTACTGAATAAGACGCTAGAAACACTGACAAGTTCGATTTCCACGCACAAGATGAGCAGAGAAACTTTTAGCGCTGTTCTTCAGTCTCCTGTAAATTAGTTTTCGTCTCGCAGCAAAATATATCTGCCTATTCGCGTTATACTAGTCGAGGCCTTCTTTTCTGATGAACCAATTGTAGCATTTTAAAAAAGTCTTTTTGGTTAAAGCACTTTCATCGCATGTGAGGTGGCAATACTGCAATGACACTGTTGTTAGCATTTTGCATTGCTTTCATGTTTGTTTTTCAGGCTTGCAACCACCGCTTAATGTCATAACTGTTGCAAATATTGTGCATTTCGTGCTGCTCTGATAAAGCTGAAAAAAACCTGATAAATAGAATTTAAAATTCCACAAAATGACGTGTGTAGCGCGAAATTCAGCCACACTTTTCGTAGCGCTGCGAGTTGCATTGCCGCAAATATGTGCAGTGATTGAATTATTTAATAAATTATTTTTTTGGCACCAGCATAACACAGAATCAATGAAAGGCGTAAAATACGAAATGAAAGAAATAAGTACCGCGGCAATAAAAAGTGATATCAAAAGAGGATTCCTAAACAGGCTTGTAGTCGTTATACAGCAGGGTGTTTCACCTGAGACTTCAAGCAATTTTTAGAGATAGGCGCTCGGAGTTAGAAGTACGATTTTTCGGCATAGTAGTGCCAGCGATGAAGGACATCAGAATACAGCTGAGCTGTTCTAACTAGAAGGCTGGTTAATTAATATTGAATAGTTAACTTTCTGAACTATTACAGTTAGTCTCCATAATTATTGAGAGGCGTGTAGATCAATGTCATTAATATTAATAATATCAGTTCCTAGAATTCTGACAACGCGCTTACCCTCGGCGCAAGAATTTTTGGGTACATCGCGCCAAAATACACACGCTTTCTAGGAGCTTGCAAGCAAAGGAACCTCTCCAGTGCTCGTTGCACGTTGAAATAACCAAAATTAATTTAGCCACCGCACTGAGAGTAACCACGCTTTCAAAATCGCAAAAAAACTTATTTAAATATTACTTAGAGTGTGCAACACGCCTGTGTATAATTAAGGAGCCTAATTGTAATAATTAAAAAGATAACTATCGTGTATTAAGCATCCTGATAGTTAGCATGTATTAGCTGTATTCTTATGTACTGCTCGGCTGATAATTCTATTCGAAAAAAACTCTTCTAACTCAAATAGCCTATTTTAAAAATTGTCTTCAGTCTTACGGGGAACATCTTGTAGACGACAGATACGAGGAAGTCAAGTGATCTAGCTTTGATGTCTTCGTAACGAATAAACCTAAATACAAGTTGACGCGAAGTCTACATACTTCAGCCTTAAACTGGCGGCCACAGTGGAGTGAAATCTGTGCTGAAGGCAACTGTACTCAATTTTTGAGATGAGGTACACCTAGTGAAATAGACGCATCTGGCATTTTCAATTTCCAATTTTTCAGAGGTAAAATTGCAGTTGAAGAGTAGTTTCATAAAATGGAATTAACGGGGTGATAACGGATACATTGAATCTCTACTACTTTCGTGCTGAGGTTACAATCTCGTATGGATGATGCATATTCAAGTTTGGTCCAGAATGACGTTTCTAGAAGTGAGAAGGCGCCAAGAAAACTGCGTCGGGAAGCACCGAGCCTGCGTTTAGGGTTACTTTCTGTATAGTCCGCATTTACTGCGGTAATGGCGGCACGCATGTAAACTTCAAACAAGGAATTTGAGGGAAATTTTTGCAGCACGCACTTTTTAAATAGAATTTCGAGGGCGTTGATCTTCTATTCGATCGACTCCATGGTGAGCGCTTGCGAGCAAGCAACCGATTTCTGTTGACGTACAGCGTCCTGAACACAACGCCTTGATTTGATACTCGCGGTCTCTTTTCTTCTGGCGACAACTGCAAGACGGGCTAGGTTTTCGCAGAATCTACGCTTTTGTTCATAGGTTGTACATCCAGAGGGTCCTGCTATGCCTGCGCACGCCTTACGCAGGCATCTGTGCAGACCGACGCCCTGCACCCGGCATCGGGCAAAGGAAGCCCGGTGTTCGGACATGCCGCAGCTTCCAGCATGACTCATCCAGCGCCCCCCCCCCCCACCCCAAACCCCGGTGAAATTCCTCCTTCCCCTGGCTTGCGCCGGCTAGAGCAGCGCCTCCTCTATTTTTACAATGCCTGCCGAGTACAGCCGATCCGACCGTCCAACGCCCTCTCTTATCCTCCTTTCCTGCTTTCCCCCGTCGGCTAGCCTTCTCGCCTGCTCTACGTCTGTGAGGGAGAGTGCCATCTGAGTGGAGCCTGAGGACGGAAAGCGGAAGAAGACAATTTTTTAAACGTTTTCTCTCTCTTCCTGAGGCGGCGCTCTGCATCCCTCATAGGCTGCCTGTCAGGTATTGACGCGTCATAGAGCGCGCCGTTCGTGGCGCTGCTCACCGTGGAGCCGCTGCAGGCGCTGGTCTTAAAACGGGCCACAGAGAGTGCGGTCCAGCGGCGTTGGTACTGTAACGAAAGTCTGTGGCGACTTGTTCGAATCCTGTTTGTCTTTTAGCTACAACGCTGCAACATTCCGGGAGATTTACTGAAACTGCTTGGCAGAAATATGAAATCAGTGGGTAAAGGTAGTTAGTAAGACGTTTTACTCTATTGATTTGGGATTCAATCATGTTGAGTAATGAAAATGAGAGAATGAAAGAAAGAAGCAATGATATATCTTCCCGATAAAGCATTTTTCAAAACTGCCAAGTAGCAGTAGCTTTCAAGTCGTAGATCTACTTTTTGCAGGCTAAGCTGTAATCGTTGCGACAACTAGGTAAAGATTTTTCTCTGCGCGTGGCAGACTGCAGCTACGATTGTTTACAGAAGCGAAAAGAACTCCAGTCGCAAATGCATGGCGCAGCAGTTGATGCCGAAGCATTTCGGACGTTCTGCCTGGTCTTGACTACAACCAGGCGCTAATAAAACGATGAAAAACTAAAAAGAGCAGATAAAATCGAAATCAAGTTCGCCTGAGCATGTCTTTAGGCGCTGCCATCGTAAAGGTCGAACCAAAAGGCAGCGTTTCTTGACGCAGCATGAGTGTTTATTCTACCGTCGTTGTCGCTTCAGGCCGCAGGAGAGGGCGACCAAACACACAAGGGCGTACGAACTGGTTGTCCAGACGGGCGTTAGGTGTGTTCTGTTTCGTTCACTGTTATGTTCCGCTCACGCACGAGATGCTTTGTCCTCCTCGAGCGTACAAATGTGGTTGCGCTACAATTCGTATGTCTTATGTCTGTAAATAAGTGTCAATACAGGCAAATACACAAATTCTAGAAATGAAAATGGCTATAAACACAGAGTAGTAATGTATATGGCAGCAGACGCACGCAAACTATTGTAGTTTACTATTGCTGTAAAGAGTTGTAAATATATGTCAATAAATGCTAGTGAACGTTACCTTATTTTCTACAAACGAGCTTAAAATTTGCCACACTTCGCACAAAACTGAAAGCAGAAGCCGTGCTTGCCATAATTTTCTGGTGCTACTTTAGTGCTGCTGCGACGACACCTCGTCTGCGTCGCGGACCACACCATTTATCCGCGCAAAACAATTTTCGCTAATCATGGTGCCACGAAACAAACAAACGTAGCAACTTACAACGCTCGATTCGCCTGAAAGGAACAGCTTGCTCAAGCGATAGGCGGAGCGAACGCCTGAGCCCACCTCTGCAAACGGCGAGCAAAGCTGCTGCTCCAGCGATTCCTTGCGAAGCAGGAATCTGGCAGAGGCGTGGTGCAGGTTTTTAGTACAGGAGTTGGACAGATAACGCCAGCACTGCGCGACCGTTGGCAAGCATGACGCAGGCAGTCCAACCATCTGGGTAGCGACGCAGCGCGGCAACTAACTGAAGTGAGGCGTACCGGCGGCTCCCATTTCGAAGCGGGCGATGCGGCTGGCATTGCAAAAATCTAAGAGGCGCAGGCTAGAGACTCAACTGACGCTTCTCCAGCAGCCCTTTCCCGGCTGCAAACTTTAAGTGGTTGAGCCTCTCTCGTCCATTCGTCTAATTCAAACGGCGACCAGTGTTGTGACCTGACTGGTGGTTTCGAACTGCTGGCTGCTGCGACGGTTCGCAAGGCTATAAAAACCGAGCCGCGCTGAGCGAGACGTTAGACGTCAGAGACACGCTGTCCCGAGGCATCGCCCTGCTACTTAGTCCGAGTCCGTTTTGCTCCCAGTACCTACGCCAACAATGTAACGCCCTTGCATATACCTTAAGTAAATGTTTCATTGACTCATCGTCGCCTTGACTGTTTCATGGCTCAGCTCTGAGCAACAGTGCCAGCAGTATGAGATGTCTCAGGCTCAACATTGGTCACATGTTGGGAGACCAGGCCCAACGATGGTTGACAGCTGGTGGGTCGACCGGCGTCATCTACCTGGGCACCGTGGGTGCCTGAAGTTTTCCCCTGAATTTGCCAGACTACTTTAGCACAGGTTATCGTAATCCAGAGTAGCGCTGTGTGAAGCACTGGATATATCTTTGTTGTTTAGAGCCTAGTAGGGGTGTCTTGAAACCAAAGTAGGTGCTAAGTTACTAAACAAGGCGTTATTGGAAAAAAGGGCTTGGGTGTATCGTACTAGTAGTTCGATAGAAGTGATTGGCAAGGGAATTGAATTTTAAGAAAAGACGAATGGCAACAGGCTATTGTGAAGGAACTCATCGGAATTTGTGACGAGTTGATCAGTTTTGTAGCGATATCTCCATTACGGTAGTATTTCGAGCCTTCAGATAGCCGCTGCCAGCCTGTGGCTGCGCCGCCACGCTGTCACGTGGTTGGTCACGTGGTTCGGAGCAGCTGCCGGCGGCGCGGCACCATGGTTGATCACGTGGTTGGTCACGTGACCAAGGTCCACTCGGCCAGCTGTAGCTATCGCGTCACTCCAGGTTTAACCCAATCTAAACCACCGCCAATTTTTTAAGGCCCTGCAAAAACAAAGAACGAAATTCTTGAGATCCTCCGCCAGAGGAAGTGACAGCGTAGGAAGCTAATGAGGCCTGGGATGAAATTCAAGAGAAAAAAATTAACCAAGCCGAAAGGCTGGAGCGCTTTGAATGCGAAGAGGCAGAAAGACAGGAGGACGTCGAGAAAAGCAGCCTTCTCGCGTAATTAAGTTAATAGGCCTCGAGACCGAAGCCTATTGAATGAGTTTGGAGAGGGATAGATTATTACCGTATGGCATGAGACTAACGGTCTGCACTACAGCGACGGGCTGCGGCTTTTAGTGATCGCCGAGGATATTGCGATTTGAAGCACGTCCGGGAAAGAAAGCGCATTGAGCGCAATGGCTGGGCCCATGTGATGGTAGTCCTTTCCAGTGAAGCGTTGGACGTTGTGAAGCGCTTGTTGGACGGCGGTTTGGCGTAATACGATGAGTTGAAGAGCTTTTTATTGATGAAGTACAGCTTCTCACTGGCGGACTTTCGCAAGCCCTTCATCTTCTCTTCTCTGTCCACCCCTTCTGCTAGCCCACCGTCACGTCCTGCGTTTCATCGTCACTGCCGTTCATCTGGTTCCCGTGATGGGGACGATCGTTCGGTGGCCCCGGGTCGTGTCACGGACTAGAAGACGATGTAATGAGCAATGGCGCGGGAGGCAGCGCTCATTCCAGGCCGCCCGCCATTAAAATCATGCCATAGCCAACTGTCATCGTATCCATCGGCTTGCGGTAACGTAACAATATTTTCCCTTTGCTACCCCATGCCTGAAATCGGCACTGTTTATTTTGATTCACTTGGCTGGCTTTTATGGCTCCAATTAACTCATCGTAGCACATTTGCATTTCTGTTTGGCTGGCTTCACCTCCCGTTAAAGGGTAGAGTTTATGCATTTTAGAATTTTCGCTTTAACTGTCCGGTTTAGTTCAACTGATGACAAGTGCTCCGTCCTTTTGCACATGCAGCTTGCTTGGCAGCCTTCCAGGGACCACTTTTCCGTTTGCGCCGTCTGAAATTTTCCGTCTCACCTCCCGACGAGAGACTTTTTCTCGCTTACGTTTTGCTGTAGACGACGGAAGTTGAACTCGGGGCCACGCAGAGACAAATTTCGGCACTTTTGCCTAGCTTCATCAATATTGCAGTCGCAGCAAAATCGAATTACGTGCCTTAGGGGAGTAGCTTTCAAGGGTTTCTGCAACTTGGGTATATTCACCTTGCATTGGTATCACATACCACACGGTGCCCTTTGCGTTTGCCCTCCATGATTGCCTGACATACGAATTACTGACAAATCCCATTTAGTGAAAGCACTTCATTTGCAGAATGGCCGAAGAACTTGTTCGGGTCCCTAGTCTCACCGTTGTCACATTGGCCAAGGAAGGTGCCGATTCGGTCGTGGCCAACAGCCGTCAAGCCTGCTTCTTGGGTCTCCTGCCCCGAATCACCCGAGTTCTGCCCTTAATAGATTGACGGCCTAGCTAACGTGTGTCATCCAGTCAGAATACGTCACCGGGCGGATGGCGAAAGTAAGTTCTGTGAGCTTCCTTCTGCGTACCTACGATTAATAATGCTTAATATATGCCATCTCCGATATGCCATCTCCGATTTGAAGGGGTTCACAGACGTATCCCTCACACAATACACACCTCCCTTTCTTATATGAAATGCTTCCAAAAGTTTCCTGGCCCTTATATCTTTGCTTTTACCTAAAATCTTTATCTCATGAAACCGAGTGCGCTGTCAGTGAATAAAGTTAGATGAAGCTTAGCGCTAGTCCTGTGTAGTTCTTTCATGTGTTCGTCTTGGTTACGCTACAGTTCTTTTGTTACAATGTGAAGTTTACTCAGAGGGAGATCTGAATCCATATCGCTAGGATCCGTATCTTTGTGACTTTCGGGATGCGGTGTCCTTCGAGATAAATTTGTATTGGCCCGAGGCAAGTGTAGTGGTGTTCGTAGACTTGAATGACCTCTGCTTTTTCTTGCGTGCACTGGAGTGCAGTCGTTTTCTTGCACAGCTTCACTAAAAAGGCGGCCTACCTTTTGGAGGCATTCCTAATTTTTTTCGAGTTATCCACGTGTGGAGCCTATGCCTGGATTTGTTTTTTTAAGAGAGAAAGCGCTGCTTGACGACCGAAGCTGCAAAATCAGTTCACCGCTGAAGCCTTTACCTTCACCTTTACCTTGAATAAATAAAACAAATATAGCGTGGAGTGCGATTTGATTCCGCGACGGCACGACCTAATCAGCTGCGCTGGCCATTGCATGAGAGCATTATGCTATCGCAGCAGCCAGTAACGCCTCATGTTCATATGCAACATACTCTAGCGCTGTGCATTGCACATCGTCGTCTTCATCTACTTTCTTCGATCCCGGCCGCAGCGGTCAAATTTCGTTGAAGGCGAAATTCTAGAGGCGCGTGTACAGTGCGATGTCAGTGCACGTTAAAGAACCCCAGGTGGCCGAAATTTCCGGAGCTCTTCACTACGGCGTCTCTCATAGCCTGAGTCGCTTTGGGACGTTAAACCGCCATAAACCATAAACCAAACCAAACCATCATCTACTTTCATCTGTGGCGCAAACAGATCAGATCAACTTAACCTTGATACGAGCTTATCCTGAACCTAATGTCGTCGCCAAGCGTACTGACGACCCAGCCAAGCACAACCGTGAGCCAACCAGGCTAGATAAATGCTTTCACACATCGACTGGGTTTTATAAATTTCTACTTATATTTTTAGAGGCGATTTATTTTCTACCTAATGAGTATGAAGCAAAAAGTATAATTATTGTTACGCAGAGGACTCCACAAAACAAGAGTGCAGCGCGGAGGCACTCTAAGAGCGTAGAGTTGGCGAGCGCGAACACACAGCGTTGTCTTCTAGAGCACCGATAGTCACTTCGTTGCCGGCTGGCAACACTACACCCACGGTGAGTTCACCGTTGCTCTGAGGGCGAGGTGGACGAAGTGGAGTGCGAATGATAGGGCTTAAGGCGGGCAAAGTGCGCAAGTTCGGAAGTGTAGCGGAGGGGATCTTGGGATAGAGCGGTGCAATCTCGTAGGTCAGTCGGTAATTTAGCGTGAAACAGGTTTAAGGCCCGTGTAACAAGGAAGAAGCTTTTTGCATAAGCCCACACGACGGGATAGTAGGAAGAGCTAGACAGGGTAGCCTAAAGAACAGTGGTCATCACAGTGGTTACTTTCGTAGCGGTGTTTTAAAGATTTAAAGAACGTTAGGGCTAAGGAGGCATACAGTCAGTGACAAGCAATCTTGCAGGCGGCGTCCGCCAAGGCGATGACGTCACGATCATAAGTAGTGACGGTGTCGGTGGTGGGCTGCAAGGTATCGAAGGGCAATTATGGGTCTCGTCGAAAAATAGAAATCTGGGTACCCGAAGTATTATGGCGAGAAGAGTAAGAAGCGAACGTCCCAAATATCAGGCTTACATCAAATCCCGGAGATCATCAGAAACACCCATAGAGAGCATGTCAATGATAGTGCGGTTCAGGCGTTCCGTCAAGCCGTTCGGCTGAGGGTGTTAAGCCGTGGTGAATTTGTGGTGAATGGAGCACGGACGCAAAAATCGGCAGCCCCTCAGGACAGGAAGCAGCGGCACGGTCGGTGAGCAGTTGTACAGGGGCGACATGGTGGAGTAAGACGTCGTGCAGAAGGAAGTCAGCCACGTCACCAGCGCAGCTGGTCGGGAAAGCTTTTGTGATCGCATACCGCGTGGTTTATTCGGTGGCGACAGCAAATTCTTTGTTGACAGCGCCCACAAGCGGCAACATAGCGTCAGCGGGGCGATAGAGGTCTCAGGTACAGAGAGACATGACGTAGAGCGATAGAGAGAGAGATTACGAGCAATCGGAGCATCATAAAATTGTTCGAGCTTTAGATAGCGCAGATATTGGGGGACGACATCAAGGGCTTAGCGCCATCAGGCAGCATACTGCGGCGGTATAGCGTTCTGCCAATGATGACAAAAATGCCGAGGGTAAGGTCTGGCGGTCGGCGGTGAGACTTTCTGTAATGGACCGTAAGGCGCAGTCTAAAAAGGAAGGAGGATTGACGGGATAACGGCACAGGAAGTCTGCTTCTTGATGGAACCGGCCGGATTTTTGCACGGCGGAAAGGTGTCTTGAGAGTGGAATGCCCAGCGCCCAAGGCATAGTTTCTTTGAGGGAAGAGAGCCAGCAGAAAGCTTGTTGGTCGATAACAACGCTGATCGGTCGGCAAAACAAGGCCGTTATTGCGCAACCACCGCAACCAGTAACCAACCCGCGAGCACGACCGTGTAAAGGTCTCTCAAAGGCGGAGGAGCGGCTTCTGCTCCGCCTTTATGCTAATACTTTGCTGTGCCCGGAAGCTCCCAAACACTTCGATTCTTTTTTTCTCTCGGGCAGCTGTGCGCACTGTGCGGAGAAGTCTTCGGATATCTACCACATGGTGTGGGCCTGGCACTCCAAGCCTGCTATTTCCCCTCACCCCAACCCAACCAGGTGGGACTGGGAGGCGACCCTGCTCGGCTGCTCGGACCTGCAGGCCCAACGGGCCTTGGTCGGGCGAGCACGGACGGCGGCTGACGCCAAGGGGTCCCGAACTAAGGGCCTCCACCTAGTGCTTATAAGGGCTGGCCCCCTCTGGGCCGCCTTATGCATAACCTTCTGTAAGTGTATCTGCTCATGACTTTTCCACCACCACCACGCGAAAGAGTTGGGCCGACCGTTAGGGGCACTCCCCGCCGCAGGATTCTGGCACCGATAACGTGCCGTTAAGGTTTTGGGGAGCGTAGCAGTGGCGGCCATGGAGGGGCGGTGCTGGAATTGGACCAATTCGTGAGTATGCTTCAAATGTCTGGAATTCATATAAGCACTGTGAAAGTAATAAAATTTAATCTGTACAACAGAAAGCTGCAAGATTTGTTTTCCGGTGCTATGACTACCATTATTCACCCTCATCTGCCATGTCCCCTCTAAATTTCACTCTACTCTCATCCTTAAGTGTACTCTCATCCTGATTGCCTTAAGCTTCGTCACTCTATAATACATACTGCTCGCTGCCTTGCAGATGGTAACCATATCTTATTTTCAGAATTATCTGCAACTTGAAGTCTATGCGATCTTAATATCTAACGACGTTTTTGCACGAACTAACGCCTTCAAAAACAGTTTCTTTCCGCACATAGTGGAGAGTTGGAACTCTTTGCAAGGCAAAAGACGTTCATTATCTCTTTCTGATTTTTTTTGTCTGCAATTGAGTTTTTGGGACATGCGGAGGTATTGCGTTGATATTTTATTGTTTCCATGGGCTCTTGGTGCGTAAAATTGTATATTGTAATATGTTTTATGTAGCCGACTCCTGCTATAGCCCCTGCGTGGGGTCGTAGTAGTTTTGAATAAATAAACTCACTTTTTCTAGCGTGAGACTAGAGGAATCTCCTGGCGAACAACGGCCTGGATTAGAGATAGAGTGGCCAGCGTGTTTACCAGAAAATAAAGGGTGGAGGCAATGAGCGTTAGGCATCAAGCTCACGGCCTACAATCAGCGTGGAGTTTTCAGGGTTCGAAGGCTGCCGCAGTTTAGGAGGATGATCGTACGAGCCGCTTCCAGCTGTGCTTAGTACACGGTCAAAACTGTGCGCAGTTCTCTGGTGTTGGGCGTGCTCGAAGCGTCGGCGCACCTGTGCAACGGAACCAACTGCAGAGCAGTCTTTGTAGAGGGGAAGGTTGAATGAATTGTGCGCAATGAGCGCCACTTTATCTGCCTCGCACATTTCGTTATCAACATTCCTCTACACGGCCAAGACGTCCCGAATATAGAAAATATTGAATTCCCTAGGTGTTTGCGCGCGAGCAGCAAGCGCTTTTTTAGCGGCGAGCTGCCGTACAACAGGCTTCCTTAACATCTCTTGCAGCTTCTGTTTTCATACGAGCAAAAATGTAAGCTTTTCATGGGTTTAAAATAACAGTCATGCGGCTTCGTCAAGGTAAAATGTGACATTCGCAAGCTAGAGCATAGCGTCCTGTCTTGTTATGGTGGCACGGACATAAAATGAGAGCCAGTCCTTCATATCCACGTCGTCGGTGCCGCAGAAGGTACCATGTCTTTGGGGAAGGGGAGGGGTGGGAAGGCACTTAGACAGTCCGTGGTCTGGACGAAACCGCTTCGTTATTAATGGGGGTGGCACCAATGTGACAGCCACTTTGTAGATTCAGCTTGTTGGCTCGATGGAATACGATGTCAACCCGGTACCTAACAAGATACGTTACAGGGAGGTCTCCACAAAGACCTGCGCAGTGTTCAGAGTTAATTTAAAACCTGATGCTTTGAGAGCGCCCACACAAACCAATTCGTAGCGTCGTCGTCTTCAAGAGCATTGATGGTTACTTCATTGTCGGCTGGTAACAATATTTATGAAATGGCTCAACGAGGAACGCAAGGCGCTGTGGTAAAGTTTCCGCACGTGTCCTATCCTGCGATTACAGAAACCTATGATTTCGCTCCACTGTTTCGCAGTGCATGGGGATGCTAAACTAAACTGTAAAATAAAATGAGTTTATTCCCAGACATGATGAACTTGCTATAAAAAACATTACAATAGCTCTTGCACCCGTTTCTATGTTTAGGCTGAGGCAGTGCAGTGTCTTCTGTGAAGCCAATCTTGTTATGTTTAGCTATGGCTATAGTTGCGATTAAATTAGAATTTTTTTTTCTAGAAAATTCGTCGTTTACCGGATATTACGCAAACGAATGGCCTATTCGAAGCCAGCAAACGCACAGAATTGCATACATTAGGCCCTGACGATTTCCTAAAAGCAAGAGAGTATCGGTTTAGAGGAAGTCGTCGTGTTGTGGAACAAGAGGATAGATGATATCTCGTGAAAGGAAGTGGTGGGATAATTGGCCAGGTTAGAAATAGAGGGCTGAAAGTGTCCCTTATGGTGCAGAAGTTTTTCCAACCTTCATGTTGCGCCATTTTCTGTCCTGGATTTGTAAAAAAGCGCCATATCCTATGCAATAACATTGCTTCAAAGTACGCGCTTCGTCACTCTGCCGCTCTGTGCACATTCGTGTTTTCTCTATTAGTTAAGCAAGATATATCCATTATGAAGTGCCAAAAAGCCCTGCCCTTGACTTGTGAGAGGTGCAGCGTTTGTCAGAAAAGCCCCAGTGCGTTTGCCCTTGGGCCATGCTATGTGGCTCGGCATGCGTGTCCAGCGCTTCACATCCATGAAATTTGACACCTTTAATTATCACGCCTTCAAATGTCATGACTTCTATAGATGCCTCAAAAGCTTAATGGACTTGTTTGAAGGAGACAGTCCTGGGCATTAAACCTTTGGCAAAGGCTCCACCTTTATTGCACTCTGGACTTCCCACCAGCAGGCGAGAAATAGGAAATCTATAAACCACAATGAATAACCTTAACCTGCTTATCTTCCTGAATGTACAAGGAAGCGGAACAAGGTAGTCATCGGCTTACGGACAGAGGACAAACCTACAAGGTTCATTGCAAAGTGCAGAAAATCTTGCTCAGAAGAGAAAATGCGTTTCAGAAGCAGGCAGTATTAGTGGACGAGCAATTACATGCCACTATAGGAGATGCATGACACATGCTAACCAATGAGAGGAATGCCTTAAGGTATGCCGCCTTCTACATCCTACACTGTGTCTTATGCTGTACAATCTGCAATATTGTGTGGTGGCAGGTGCCACGTGTGCATCGCGTGGTTTTGATGAAGGAAGTTTACACCCGCTACTAATCTACCGTCACAAAAAGAAGACAAGAAATATGCAAGATGAATTCCAGAATGGCTTTCTTGGTCATATATTAGGGCAATGAATATCTGACCTATGACCGATCGAATGATGCGTCTAGGTGTGCTGTCGCGAATTGGCAACGCGTCCCCAACTTTCCGAAGGGGAACGCTATCGCGTGCAGGTTCGAGCAAGAGAAGAGAACAAAGAGATCAAAGAAAGCAAAACGAAGTCGTATTTATAATTTAAACAAAAATAGCCAATAAGACTGGAAAACACCAAGAAAACATACACTCAACAAGCGTATAACACTACAGTAGGAAGAAAAGTGTTCACCAGGTACGGAGCGTCTCAGGTGAAGAGGGGATGTTTTGCACACAGGGCGGACGCGGGTGGTTGTAGTGCGACGCGTTGCTGGCGTTACGTCGAAGAAAGCGGCGGAAGCGAGCCAGGTGGTGCTAGGAGCGGAGAGGACCAGAGGGATACGCCGGTGGGCTCGCTTCAGCAGCCCGAAGAACTTCGTAGCAGGAGAAAGAACAAGCGTAGCAGATACCCGTCGTCGGCGGCGGCCCGAAACACGAGAGGCTTAAAGCAGGCTATCCAAGGGTGCCTATGGGCAGCACGGACCCTTAATCTATCGGCTGCCACCTCCACACTTGCAAGGAACGCAGGAGGCTTGCGTCGGTGACCCAAGGGTGGTCCACAGCAGCACGGACCCAACTTCCGACGGCTGCCACCTCCACGCTTGAATGACCCGATCTCCGCTGCGCTGCCATTCCTTTACACCTCGGTTGTCTGACACGTAAGCTATGCGCTCCTCCTGTTCGACACGCTCTTCGTTGCCGTCGCCTAGCACACACCATTCGCATGCGCACACGCTGGGCTGGCACGCGCAGCGCTGCGCTGTCCGACGCTGTGGACGACCCCCGTTCGAAAATCCCCCGACGATTGCGTGTGCACATCATTATATGCCCACCCTACAGGAAAGTTTTTTCACATAGAAAAAATTGCCGTTGGTGCACAAAACACTTATGTTCATGTGGTGAACGGACAAGTTAGACGCCGCCGAAGTCACCGAAGGCAGTTTACGCAGTGGCACATGGAGGCACATTGAAAAGCGCACAGAAGGAACATGCCAAACCTTATACACAGGGGGTCAAACGTTATGAATGTGACAAAAGGGAAAATAAAAACCGTACAAAACATCAGACACAAGCTCTAAACCCGTCTGCATCATAAAGATGAAAATTTACACACTGAGCAACTCATAACCGGAAAACGAAGAGAAATAAACAACTTTTAGACACTCCTAGACAGACACTTGCACAGGTAACCATTGCAAACACACAGGATAGCAGCACTGTACATTGGGCAGTACCCTCCAGAAATTTACAAACGACTCATGCAATCGGCGCCTACGTTTTCGGAGCACTTGATGCACTCTACACGAAAGGTACACTCTTGCACTGTTAAGCTCCAACGCAGTACCCTGCTGTTCAAGTGCTTTGCCTTTGTTAAATACTGCAAGAGCTGATAGGTGGTCAGTTGTAATGATGAAGAACGTCCAGTGCAAGAAGATGTGGAATTTCTCAACAGCCCAGACTATCGCCAAACACTCGCATTCAATCGCTGAGTCGCGAGCTTCTCGAGGTAACAACTGTCGACTCGCATATGATACCGGGTGGAGGATTCTATCATGGCCCTGCAGGAGAACGGCGCCTACGCTGACTTTGAAGTATCACTTCGAAGCACGAACTGTTTACTGAGAATTGGACCTCTTAATACGGGCCTGGAAGTGAATGCGTTCTTGCGCTCGTAAAAAGCGGCTTGCCACTGTGGTGTACAAGAGGCAAGGTTGTGTTCATTTTTGCGTGTTAACTGCACGAACGGTTGGACTTTGTCGGCACAGCCAGGGATGAAATCGCGATAGTATCCGGCAAGCCCTAAGAAGGAACGCACTGCTTTTTCGTCTTTGGAAGCGGTACGCTGAAAAGCTTTTCAACCGCCATTCCCACCGGTCGGATGGTCCCTTCTCCAACCTGGTGTCCAATAAAGAAGTTGTTAGTGGCTCCGATTTAACTCTTATGCGGCTTGATCGTGCGGGCGGCCTCGCGAACCCTGCTGAATAGCCTACTTAAAGTCCAAACATGTTCTTCCCTGGTAGAGGACGCTACGAGAACATCGTCGATGTAATGAAAAACATTGTATATGCCTTGAAGTAGAATGTGCGTCCGGCGCGTAATAATAGCCGATGCTGTCTTAATGCCGAAGGGCATATCGACGAACTTATAGTGACCGGATTGGGTAGAGAACGCTGTTTTTAGTCTCGATGCTTTCTCTAAGGGTACTTGCCAGTAGCCTTTAGCCAGGTCCAATTTCGAAAAGTACACCTTGGTTCCAACCTCGGTTAATATTACGTCTGTCCTTGGAATGGGCTCCGCATCAGACACAAGAACATCATTGATGCGTCGAAAGCCGATGCAAGTCTGATAGGTGTCGTCTTTCTTTTTAATCAAAACGAGAGAGGAGTTGTATAGAGATTTGGAACGTTCAATGACCCCTAATTTCATCATCTCGTCTATCTCCTTTTTGACCACGACCTTCATTGCAAAAGGCAACGGGTGTTGCGGGGTATTCACGACTTCGGAAGTCGAGAGCCTGAGTTTATACTCCACTACATTAGTGCTTCATAAAATCTCGGAAAAGATGTCTGCATACATGTCAAGTAAGCTCCGAATCTCCTGCAGTTTGTCGTCATCGAGCTTGGTGGAGATCTGCGCGTGTTCAATTCCTTTACTCTGGTTCGTGCTAAGAGTAGGATGTTGTTCTTCTGAGTCACCTTCTTTGATTACAACGAAAGATGACGCCTGCACTGTCTCTTGGGATGCACGCTCTTCGTATCTTTTCAGCATATTGATGTGGAATAGCATCTTAGTGTGGCCCAAGTCGATCCAATAATCCACGTCGTTCTTCTTTCCACAAACCACAAATGGACCTTTCCACAGAATTAGAAGTTTATTGTGGCTACTCAGCAAAATAATGAGGGAACGATCTCCAAACCTTAACAGCCGCTTCTTGCTGTTCCTATCATAGTATCTCATCTGAGACTGTTGGGAACGCAACAGATTTGATGTGCCGCTCTCACCGTTTGCTCGAGACGTTCTCTTAGATCGAGAACGTAGCCATATGTCGTCTTCGTGTCTTCCCCAAGCTCTTCCCTTGTCCAGAGCTCTCTAACCACTGCGAGCAGTCCTCGCACATATCGTCCAAATATCAACTCAAATGAAGAAAACCCCATACTCACCTGCGGCACATCTCTGCGAGCAGAAGTGGAGCGATATAATGATCCCATGTTTTCGGCTGCTCCTGAGTGAGCTTCCGTAGCATCTGCTTGAGTGCGCCGTGAAATTTCTCCACCATCCCATTGCACATTGGATGGTAAAAGGTCGTGCTGAGATTTTTCACCGCCAAGAGATCACTGAGCTCTCTCATCATTTCGGAAGTGAAACAGGAGCCCTGGTCACAAAGGATCTCTCTCGGAAAGCCTATTCATGAAAACATCTCCACTAAACCTTCTGTCACGGTCGCTGAATCTATCTTTGGCAGAGCCATGGCGTCGGGATACCGCGTAACGAAATCGACGAGAGTGAGAATATATCTATTCCCTTTCACCGATGTGGGCGACAGCGCGCCGACAATATTGACAGTGACCCGATCAATGGATTGTCGATAAGTTCCATGCGTCCCAGCAGAGCTTTGCCTACTTTGCCTTACTGACATGTCATTTGGCAAGAGTCGCACGATCTGACATACCTCTTAATCTCCTCCTGCTCTCCCGGTCCCGGCCAGTAGAATTCTTCTCAAGATCTCGATCTGTAGTCTTCTTAATGCCCTGATGCCAGTAGAATTCTTCCAGATCTCGATCTGTAGTCTTCTTAATGCCCTGATGCCCCGACAACGGGCTACCGTGGGACAGCCTTAACATCTGTGATCGGCAAAACTTGGGAAGTACTACCTGTCGAACCTCTCTGTTAGAGGCGAGATCATAGAGACGGTACAGCAAACCCTTTTCCACAAAATACGAGTGCGAAGCGCCGTGTTTACCATGGAACACCTTTCCTACTTTCACACAACACGCCTTCAGTGACTCATCGTCTATTTGCTGTGGTTCTACCATTTCTTTGGTGAACCTGACGGGATCAACGCTTAAAGCAGTACTTTCCCTCCAAATCGATGAAATCCTTAAGTATTGCCATCGTTTATTTTTACGAACCCACGAAAGAAAAAAAGCACGCCCTTGTCCTGTTGCGTGGACGCCAATTGTCGCGATTTGGTAACGCGTCCCCGACTTTCCGAAGGGGAACGCTATCGCGTGCAGGTTCGAACAAGAGAAGAGAACAAAGAGAGCAAAACAAAACGAAGTCGTATTAATAATTTAAAGGAATAGAGCCAATAAGAAAGGAAGACACCAAGAAAACACGCACTCAACACGCGTCCAACGCTACAGAATAAAGGAAAGTGTTCACCATGTATGGAGCGTCCCAGGTGAAGCGGGTATGTCTTGCACACAGGGCGGGCGCGGGTGGTTGTAGTGCGATGCATTGGTGGCGTTACGTCGAAGAAAGCGGCGGAAGGAAGCCAGGTGGTGCTAGGAGCGGAGAGGAACACAGGGAGACGCCGGTGGGCTCACGTCGGCTTAAAGCAGGCCATCCTAGGGTGCCTTTAGGCAGCACGGACCCTGAATCCATCGGCTGCCACCTCCACGCTTGCAAGGAGCGCAGGAAGCTTGCGTCGGTGACCCAAGAGAGGTTCACGGCAGCACGGACCAAACGTCCGCCGACTGCCACCTCCACGCTTGAATGACCCGATCTCCGCTGCGCTGCCATTCCTTTACACCTCTGTTTTCTGACACGTCAGTTCTCCGCTAATTGTGTTCGCTGCGCTTTTCGTCGCCGTCGCCTAGCACACACCATTCGCATGCGCACACGCTGGGCTGGCACGCGCAGCGCTGCGCTATCCGACGCACCGCTCTGGACGCCCCGCGTTCGACAATCCCCCGACGATTGATTATGCACATAACATGTGCCTCATCGACACTTCCCCACGGGGTGCCGTTGTATTAAAGGTTATAAAGTGCTCCCTCTGGAGAAGATGATAACTTGGGACCCATGGGGGGAGGAGGGGGGAGAACATACTACATTACCCACAATGTAAAAAAAATGTACAGGAATTGTCACTTATGAAATGTGTGCTCTATGAAACGGGTCGTGAGGTATCGGCAGCTATATAAAGGCAGCTCCAAGTGGTTCACAGCCTTGTCACAAAGGCAAGAATAATAGTCAGAGAAGGAAAGTGATTGCATGATTTAACTATTACAGAAGTTGTTGACGTTTTGCAATCGGCAAAATTCGAACGCATATTTCCTGATGAGGGCAACGGCATGTAGTACTACGAAAATGCTACTTGAGAAAAAATAGAACTCCCTTTAGTGGAGCAGCAAATGAAGCACACAAATTACCTCGGGATGCAATAGCACAAGAACAATGAGCACGAATACATCATTCCATTCTTGAAAATTTGAAACTGCACATTTTTCAAGCACCGCTCGTTTTCCGCGGACGAGAAGGGCAAAAAACGCTATAAATGTAAAATTGAGCCAAGAGACGTAGGAATTAATACATAAATTCTTCTAGACTTATGTTCGCCCTGTGGCGTAAAATTCTGGATCACTGCTTTTTAAATGCACCACATTCGTGTAAAAGACTTTGGATAATAAATTTTCCTTCAAATTTTGCTGGTAACACACCGATTTCATATAGCAATGAGACAAACGTGGCTAGCTGGTATTGCATTCATTGTAACATGAATGCTGGAGTGTGGGCAGAATAAACGCGGTCACAAGATAGCCAAGCATGGGGAGGAGCATAACTATCAACTCCATGTTTATTTGAGTGAAAATTGCATAACTTATGAAGTGGAAAGTGAATGTGACTACCGGAAAAGGAAAAATTGGTCACATTTGAGCTTTTATTTCTTTTTCGTTGAACTGCTTCCATCTGCTATGGCTATCAGCAGAAACCGGCCTACATGTAACACAAATGTCATCAGCTGTCGACGGTCTTTATGGTGCGCTCACACGTACCTCTCGTGTGCTACCAACTGAATGCGGCTGAGACATTTTTCTATTTTATTTTTATTCCAGCCAGCACTCATATTTCTGCACAACGCGCCTGGCAAATAGGGCCACTTCTGTGGTGAACTCTAAGCAATCGTGGCGCGTTGAGCTGTAGCTATGTTTGCCAGTGTTCCAGAAACCTTCTACTGAGGCTGTGCTCATCCTGCTCGATCAAGATAGAACGACAAGACAATGAGATGCGGTTTACATGTTGTTGAAAACTGCCAAACGGCGACTTGAAGCTGTGCCTAAAAATTATTCCCCAATCTACCACCTATTTGGCAGTAATAATGCCGCCACACTGAACTAAATTCTTTGGGCTGGAAAGGCATGGGGAGCGTTAAGTTAGACAACAATTTCTTGTATACTCTGTGATGTTGTATGCATTTAAGGGCCATCTCAGTCGTGCTTGTTTGACCGGCGGTCATCGTCTGTCTGTTAAGAGCTTCATGCGATCCTCTATAGCCGACCATGTAATTTGGTCCGGAAAGGAACTCTGTGAGTCTGAAAAGCTCAGCATCAGTAATTGCTGATAGTATTATTCTGAATAGCGAGCAGCACGGAAACTACCGTGGGCCTGTTATTTCACAACCGGCAAATGCTTTGAAACGAAGTTCAACGCTTAGTCCGCGCTTCTGATGCGACGTACTGAAGATGCGCTTCCCACAAACAGCAATGTACAGGTATCGATACTGCAAAACGCAATATTTTGGTTCGTCGGCTCCTCCGAAGTTAACGCCATGTATTCGTGCGTTGCTCACAAGAAACAGCATGACATCAAAGTAACTGCTTTTTATAACTTGCGCTACATTTCCTCAAGCTTCAAAGGCATAGTGAAAATTCAGTCCCTCCTTTTCTCCACTTCCTGCTTGAATAACTAAAATCTTTCTTGTGAGAGTATGGCGGCGTGCGTGTTCTAGACGAACGAAAAGAAGACCTTCAAAGATTCAAGAAACGCGCTAGCCATTTCATGCCTGTTTTTGGCACTCGGGATCATTTCCTTAATTCTGTAGCTAAAGAGACTAGATGCTAAAAAGTGGTTTCCACGTGTAGATGACTATAACTTGAGCGCTTCGAAAGAACGGAGTCGAACCCAATGTCATGGTTTGTTGCAACAGCGTACTAAAGCAGAACATTCATCGTGCGGGAACCAAACTATGCTTTATAGTGGAATATTCTTGCGGGCTAGCTGGTTACTCTCGAGCAAGGGTAAGACTGCGCTAATAACGCAGGCCAACAGACTAAGAAGCGAAAAAAACATCACGAGTGTAGAAACAAATTTGCATCACCGCTCCCAGTTGGCATACACAAAAAGTGCCCAGGCTAGCTGCATAATGATATAGTAGAACGTTATTTGGGATAGTTGGCTCATTTAATTGTTGGTTGCTGAGTATGGATGCGTGTACTAGTATTGGCGAGGATCACACGAGGCGTGCATATATGGTTTAAAGAGCGTAATTGGCTTGGCTTTCAGATTGCATTCGAGGCTTACAAAGATTGATGGCGAAAGTTCGCTCTTTACAAGCTGTAAAAAACACGGCATTGCAAAGTGCAGAATGGTAACGATATTGAGGTTGTCATGCTAATGCAGAGCGGCATTCTGCGTGATAATATGAGTCCACTAGAGCATAATTTTAGAAGCTGTTTAAAAAAGCAACTCCGCCGATCAACAAGGACGAGATGGCGTGACAGAGATGAAGTTATCCCTTACGTAGTTAACACAATGCGCCGAATGGAAGGAAACGGACCAGCTCTAATATGACGCTGGTCTACTCCGAAACAAAAATTACGGCATCGGCAAGTTAAATTAATTTTAAATCTGGGAGTGGCGGGTATTGTTGGGTACAACCAAAATGGTCGCTCTGGCGTTGTCCATAAGGCGACCTTTACAACATCTCATTTTCTTCTGGTGGAACATGCGTGAGACAGACTGGCCCTTGCCTCAATAAAACGCTCCGAAAATATTTCGAAAATTACAAACGGTTTGCACACAATGAACGTTTGTTCGACGTAAGCGCATGACGTCGCGCTAGTTGGTTGTAAAGGACTGCAAAATTAGCGCAGAGAACGAAACTACAGAAGAGAGACAACGCAAGTTCACAGAAGAGAGGAGAGAATGAACTCTCCTGCGGCCTCCCCTCTTTGCCATCGCATTTTTTCGCACTAATTTCGTAGCCTAGACCGCTGCAAAACGGGCACAAACTCCGGTTTGGTGCAGTTTGGTTTAGGGGTCTTTAACGTCTGAAAGCAACGCAGCCTATGAGGGACAACGGTGCAACCGGCATCCCACAATTTCAAGAGAAAAGCGTGTACTGACAGGATGCAAAGACACAAGAAGGTGGGACGGTCTGGAGCCACATATTATGGGCAGGAGATCTAAACGTAATGCCCACACGCTGTCTTTGCAGTTGATCTCTAATGAGATCTCCTCAATTAGTAGAGAGCTTACCGCAGTTGACTTACTGACAAAAAGAAACACAAAATTTGACACGCATTTGCAATTCTACTGCACTTTACGTCTGCGTATGAAATTTTTTAAACATAAAAATTAATGAACGGTTGCTCAGCTTTTTGTTAGTTAGTCAGGTGGGAGTTGAGGTGGCAAACGTGAGGGGTGGTATCAGGAGCAAGAATGGTTTGCGCTTAAGTGTACGCGCATGAGGCGTCTTGTTAAAAAACTGTATTTCACGTTTTACTTTTATCTTGCTTGAAAAGGCAATTCAGAATGTTTCTTACCAGAGCCATTCTCTCCAGCTTTTAAAAGGAGGCAGTCCTCCGTAGCTGCCAGCACCGGATATGTTAGCTCCAAGTCGAACGGAAGAGGCCCTGGTAAGGAGACGAATCAAGACTGCTTTTCAGTACCGACTGCGCACCTTTACTAAGTGCACAATTCGCTTTAAAAAAAGAACAGTTGCTTAATAACGAGTGTCTCCTTCGAATAAAAATGTTGCAGCTATTTAATGTTAAAGCATCAGATATTTCTTATTGCTGAACTCTTCGCCATGTAATAAATTCTATTTTGCGCCTACGGTCTCACCAACTCCCGTGGGTAAAATTTAAGGTTCCCCTACATTGCCTCCTAAGAAGTGCTGAGAGGTTAAGTGCAATCAATATAGCAAGAAAAAAAATGCCAAATTTCTCTTCTCCAGCATGGCGCCATCCTTACATAGCAGCTTTTTTCGTAGGCAGGTCTGATCTACACCGCTCGGAATACTGTGGTGATTTGAAGGAAGCATTTATACAGTGATCCCAATGCCACATGCTAGTATAACTGTTAGGGAGAAAAGTCGGCCATGTCGCGTGCAGCTTCACGCTTGTTCGTGTAGGTGGCCGGTAGAGACCAGCCATGCAGGGCTGTGAAACAAGCCAGTACCTGAATGATGGTAAAACATCTCGGCTGATGACGTGGGCTGCCCATTTTGCTTTTGGCTACCGCGGAGTCGCTGTAACTTAGGCGCTAAACACACACGCTGGTCGCGGTGATCACGAGCATCGTCACTTTTACTTGAAAAAAACCAGTCACAAGGGACAAGAGAAGGAGTGTACACGCCACAACGACTAGACTGTCAACTAAGATTTATTAGATAAAAACATAGTCTCAGCAAGGCCTGCTGGCCTTGCTGGGACTATGTTTTTGTCTAATAAATCTCAGTTGACAGTCCAGTCGTTGTGGTGTGTACACTCCTTCTCTTGTCCCTTGTCTTTTGTGACTGTTTTTTTTTTCAAGTTACTATGAACCAACTGGCCCGCATTTCAACCCTTCGTCACTTTGAGTCCACTCACTGGCTTGAGACAAAAGCCAACATGCACGCCACTACACGCACAAAGCTTGCTGTTGATCCTGTGATAAAATACCACCATGGGGCCGATATGGCATGCCATCAGTCAGGCTTAGAAGAAGCCGGCCTGCCATCTCTGAGGTGAGTGCGACCAAACTAATAATGTATCTTATACGAAATGTAACGTCCCTAATTTGGTCGCACCGTTTGGGAACAAAATATTGCGCTCAGATTCCACACTCTACCAAAAACATGGCTACCGCGCATGTGTACACATTTTGAGCTCAGTAATATAAATGGCGCCACTAAACCAGCCCAAAAAATGGCATCGGTGTTTGACACTGCTTGTAAACAGCGAGCTGTCATTCAAATTATTGTAGCTGAAAACGAAAGTGATCGTCGTGTTCATGAATGCTTGTGTGCTCCCTACGGAAGCTGTGCACTGTATAGAATCACCGTTGTATGTTGAGTCAGGCGAGTCAAAGCATGAGGAAGTGCCTAAACAGATGGGCACGATCAGGCGCCACCTGGGCGACCTGTGACTACGACGAGTGCCTTGATGCTACCACATGGCGGCGCCATCACCCGTGCTGACCGGGCGCATTACGGTTCATACATTTGCTGAGGTGTTGTCAGTCTGCAGAGGAAGTGCGGCAGGACTCATCGAGACTCTTATATACTCCAAGGTATGCTCTAGGTCGGTTCCACTAAACATCAATGCAGAGCAAAAAAAGATGTCGTTTGTTTCGAGCTTTTCGAGCGTTTGGATGTTAATTAAGCAAGAGGATTTCTTGTCTTGGATAGGGACCGGTGATGAAACCTGTGGTCACCATTTTCAGCCGGAAACAAACAGACAATCGATGAAATGGCGCCGTGAAAATTTTTTAAGAACAAAAAGTTCAAGGCTGGAAAAGTCGTGATCACTGCTTTTGGAATATTGATGGAGTTATCCTTGTGGGTACGCTGCCCAAGAGCACGAGTTCAAATTATGACACATCAAAACCCTCCATAACTAAATCAGCGTTACTGCCCTACCCAAAGTACAAGAGTACGAGGGAGATCCTCCACCATCAAGAGAACGCCCGCCTTCACATTAGCCTGAAAACAAAAGAAGCGGTTGCCAAATTTGGGCGGACTGTACTGTGTGACATCCCCGTTACAGCCTCACTTAGTACCGTCTGGTCTTCATTTTTTTGGGCCACTAAAAGATGCGCTTCGCGAATGCGGATTTTAAGACGACGGGAACGTGATTCGCGCCGTGAAGACATGGTTGCATCAGGCGGAAAAAGAGCTTGTACAAAGAAGGCATGCATGCCAGTGTTCACAGGTGGCGCGAAGCCGCAAGAGTTAACGCAGATTGCTCAGAAATGTAACATAGATCCAGCAGACATGCGCCTGTGTTCTTTTTTTATTTAAGAATATTTTAAGACACAGTGCTCAAGAAAAAAAGGGGGCATTACGTTTTGGACAACCATAGGAGGATAATGCTTGCGGACGTGGTACCGCATGTACGAAAAAAAATAGGCTGTGGTTTAGCTCTGGTTAAAGGTGGAGTGACGCGAGAGCTACATCTGCTGGCTACGCTTAGGTTCGCCTTAAAAGGGAAGACACAATGGTTTTGGCGCACATAGTAGTCACGTAACGGCTTGAACCGCGTGACCAACCACGCGACCAGCCACGGCGCCGCCACGGAGCTCAAGGGGTGGACACGGTGGCCACAATGGCCATGCTGAATGCTCTAAGAGCTGGCGTAGTTCAGCTATCGCTACAAAAATTGCTGTGGTTTAGCTCTTGTTAAACTTGGAGTGACGCGATAGCTACATCTGGCCGAGTCGAACTCGCTCACTGGAATTCCAAAGTCAGTCTTTCGCCGCTCCGTTTCGCTGGGCGTTCCTTCTTCATCTTCGTCCCTGGACGTGGATTCGCTCTCCCCTCTCCCTTTTCTCTTCTCCACTCCCCCCACTCGGTGTCGCCGGCAGCTGCTCCGCACCACGTGACCAAACACGTGACCAGCCACGGCGCCGCCACGGTGAACAAGGGGCGCCACGCCGCTCAAGGGCTGCCACGCTGAAGAATCGAAGTGCTAGCGTAGTGTAGCTATCGCTACAAAATGAGCACTGCGGATGCAGTGCTCATGCCAAACTGCCGAGCATAATAGACGGCGCATAGCCGCCTAGATGGATCGCAATGTCTCTCATCGCTAAATATACAGCGACCACAGCAATATCAGCCAGGGAAACGTAACACTCGCTGCGTAAATCCTGGCATAGCCGAGCTAAGCCACTGCCAATTTTTTCAGTTACCGATGGTTACGGCAGTGGCTCTGCTGCAGTAACCCGTCTTGCTTTTTAGTGCGAAAACACTCATATGCTCACCAAAACCCACCAAGAATCTTGTCGCCGTACGTGTGTATATACGATCTCTGTGCCGTTGCCTAGCAACCTGACCTATACCCGAAGTTACCAGATTTACCCTGGTGCGCTCTGGTAAGTTCGGAGGAGCCTTACGCCTGCTGCGCGAGAAGTTGCTCGGAAAGAGCAACATGGATCGCAAAATCCTACCAGTGGCCGTGATAGAAACAGCCACCTGCCAGTGGAGTTGCGCCGCTATTAATCGCTGCGCGACTGCGCTGGTATTGGTATGAGGACTCGCCGCCGTATATGAATGTGAACTAGAGAATAACCAATTCTGCATGTATGGGCATTAACCCACTAAATGTATCACGTCATACCCTTAAGGCGAAGCTTGAATGCCCTCTCCTATTGTAGAATGAACACCCGCTTTCGCATGTCTATTCGATTTAACTGGGTTAAACCTCACCTGTTTTTTAAAGACCATGAAACAAAGGAAGAGCAGTAATGCTACGTGAACCTTTCCACTGGCTAGATCACCGGAAGGAAAGGGTGATGCACAGAAGCTGCGGCGGATAGGGGAAGAATGGGTACATGCTCAACGTGGCTAGGAAGGAACAGGTGTATAGATACAGGCATCTTCTTGCCCCTCTACGGACGCGCCTTCCTAAGCTGTGGTAAATCGAGCGTGCAGTCATTGCATGTTAATAGACCGTCAAGGCCGATGCAGGGTGCTTTAAAGGCCTCCTCACACAGTCCTGACGGGCGGACAGATAAATCAACTTGTGGAATCCGCGGTTAACCTACGGGAGTTCAGGGTGCTGTATTTGAGGTTGTGCGACACATGAATCTCAGAGACGTCACCCCCACCGCAGGGCATACTCGGCCTAGTCGGTGCATGGCGATGTGTGTTCGAAGTCGATGAGTACACGAGTGGCCATCTTGGAGGCGCAAGCGATGTCGCCAGGTGATTACTTTACCCCGTTTTAAAACACGCGCAAGTTTTATTAAAAATATCTTACCATCCAGTATTTTAGTCGCCCGCGTCAACGTCTGCATAGATCATAGCAGAGATTGCTGGAAACATACTTCCTTGCCACTGGCGACGACAGCACTGTCATCGTCGACAGTTGAAGAAATCTCAAACATTTGTCCCCGAAACCTCTACAAACACTCTGGGCCCATCCCCACTGTTAACATCCGTTGGAAAAGCGATTCCAGCTGGCAAATACATAGGTCAAAATAGGTTAAAAGATTAATATCCCGCAATGTTGAGTGTAGAATCCCAAGACTGCGGCGGGCACCTTGTCAAAGCGCTATAGATAGTTCGCGTGGTGCTGCTAGAGATGAACCTGTCAGTGTCAAAATATGGAATAGGGGTAGTTTTGCAGCAAGACGCAGTTATCTCTTGAGAATGTTTGCCGTATGTATCGAAAGGTTTAACTGCATAAACGAGAGAAACGGTAGTAAATATTGTCCTGAAGGGTGTACCCTGAACAGGCAATAACAATGAGATTCTACTTGCTGTCTCTGGCTGCAGTAAGCGGCAATGGGGAGAATGCGCAGCTCGGAGGTAAGTTAAGGTTTTAAAAACAAAGAATAAGGACGCTGTGGCCTGGCACTGTATTCTTCGACTCAGATCGACCGAGTGGAGGATGTATGTAAGATATGGAGAACAGGATTGAGCAGAATTCTATAATGTAGCTGAACAAATCGCTTGTATTCCGACGGAACAAAAAGAGAAAAAAGAGGAAAAGGTGATCAGGGATGTTCCTTCTGATATGGATGTGGAATACGAAAGAAAGTAAAATGTGCACGGTTTTTGACATTTCCATGGTCTCAAAGGGTGACTAGCACTATCATCCGTCGTTAGTAATTAGTCATCATTACGCCATGCGCAACCTACTCTACTCGGATATTTGAGCAATTATGCTGGACCTGTGCATTTTACGTGCCAAACACTTCTATCGTCGTCAACACACGGATCTTGGTACACAACTTCGCGGCCGTGATGACACCCGAATCCACGGTCCCAATGAATTGCCAACGTCGCATACTAGCAAACTCGACTGGTTCTGGAAGCAAATAAACTTACTTCCTTTGCCACCCCTCTCGACGCTATAAGTCCAATAGTCTTCAATTACTAAAACAACCCTACGTTTCTTCAAAAAGATATGCTATGAAAAAGTTTGAAGGTGTGCTACTTGAGGTATGACAAGTAGATAGCATTTTTTTTCAATAAATCTAGGCATTGCAGAAAATGAAGTAAAACTCAAACATGTTTTAGGTAAATTGCGGAGGCAGATAGTATGCCCAACATCAGGAAAAGAGAATTCATTAAGGGGAATATTGAGGTTCTTAGGCCATAGAGTGATAAAAGAGGGTTCACAGCACATCCCCTTCAAACAGAAGCAAATATTCACATGCGGGCAGGACAAAGTTGGGCAGAGTGCTCTTTGTTCTAGGAACAGCGAGTACATTGAGGAAATTCCTTCCTCAAATAACAGTGAACACAAACACCACTCATTGATCTGCCGCATTCAGATGCAAGGTCGTCTTCGGCCAGGCCTCATGCGGGAGCAATGCGACATAAAAGAACCTCCTCTGTGAGAACCCCAACCAGGTACAAGCACGGCGCAAAATTCACATCGTCTGCGAACGCCTCATCGCATGGCTTGAGCAGTTATAATGCAAGAAAAATAGGATGCAAGCAGGAGTTCAGTTTAACAGGCGCTATAAGTCACGAATGCAACAGAGCAGAAGTATACTAGTGTGGAGAAACCAACGAAGGCAATCTCTTGGCTTACAAACATTTGCGCATCTATATGGGGACAAGCGTTTCATAACGACACAGATCACAAGCCATTGGTGCCAGTTTTATCAAAGAAACTTCTGAATAGAATGAGATGAGGACAACAGTCTTTCAGAATATGTTTCTTTGAGCAAGCTTTGAGCAACACTTCACATTCACACGCTCCGAGCCAGAAACGTGGTTTGATTTTAACATAGTTAAACCGCGTAGACATGCGAAAGCACGTGTTTAGCCTGGTTTTGCTTTGCTGGGTCGTCGGCCCATCTGGCGACGATATGAGACTAAGATTAAGCTCTGATCGAGGTTTAACTCATCTGATCTGATCGCGCCGCAGAAGAAAGTCGACGAAGACGACGATATATGTACAGCGCTAGAGTGTGTTGCAGTTTAACACGAGGCGTGATCGGCTGCGGCCATAGAACAGTACCCTCGTGCAGTGGCCATCCGCCACGGGTTGAGTGCCCAGTAGCGGCAACATTGTTTATAAATATTTTGTTTCTGCACGGGTAGAAATCAGACTAAAAATCAAGCGTAACAAAACCTCGGTGAGTCGAGTAGACCTCCAAAAGTAGCACATTCGCACTGGAACATTTCGTAGCAGATGTGCTTTCTAGCAAAGCCGTATCATATCGCTTAACTGAGCGGAAACATGACAAACACTGCTACAAGTGTACCGGATCCTGACAATAGATATTGCAGAGTCTAGTTAATTCATGGCATTATTGGGTACCTAAATGTTCAATGATCTGTGCATGCAAAGACTGATGCACTACATCTAAAAGAAGTAGCCAACAGACCACTAAGTTCATTTAGATATGAATATCTTCCATGCGGCTGCATAAGACCTCTCAGTGGGATCAGGAACTGTTAATTTACAAACACCCTATGGTTATTCCACCATTTCTTCAATGGGAAGTTTTCGAGCGGCCCGACTGCGCCCATTAGGGCGTTTTCCGCCGCTGCTGAAGAGCCAGGAACTGTCTAGTAGCCAATTATTATCAAAGAACGCTGACTTAGTCACTCTGTATCAGAAATGCCAGAACTTTCGCCAGCCAAAACCCCCGAGTCACTTTATATGGGCTTTGCTTTGGACGTAGCATGTAGCTGGTGTCTCCACCTTGGCCCCCTTTTAATCAATGAAGCAACGAAACTCTCTTGATTTAAATTGAAGACCGTTGGCATAGTGCACAAACGCCTGGGGATCATATACTGCGTAGAAGTGTCTGCGTCTATTCACCGCCGCAAACGTCGTTCTCTAAATCGACGCCCACAATTACAAGGCTACACTAGTCGCGATAATTTAACGCGCCAGCAAGCGTCAGCTTAGTTGCCATAGCACCTTGAGTCGAAGAAGTAAGACAATAGCTGCTGTAGTAGCAAGTGCAACCGCGAAGGCTCAGTCAAAAGCCGCTGTATTATCTGCCTTCTCTGGTGTTCAATGGCCTGGTCAACCAACAAAGCACTTCGCAGGTCAACTCAACAGGTCAACCATATGCTGAAACATATTGCGAATTCAATGCGCGTGATGCTTTTTGGAATCAGCACGCCAACAGCACGGGTTGTTCAGTTTTTGGACTGTCATGAGTCGATCTTGGAGGCGCTGGATTAATCAATTCGTTGTGTGTGTGCGTGTGCGTGTGCGTGCGCGTGCGCGTGAGCGTGTGCGTGTGCGTGTGCGTGTGCGTGCGTGCGTGCGTGCGTGCGTGTGTGTGCGTGTGCGTGTGTGTGCGTGCGTGCGTGTGTGTGTGTGTGTGTGTGTGCGTGTGTGTGTGTGCGTGTGTGTGTGTGTGTGTGTGCATTCCTCTGCAATTTAGCACTTTCCGAAACGGTACGATAATTCAAAGCAGTGGAGGTGCCACACGCCTCGACTCGTGATACTAATGCCAATGCCAACGAATGTGATTGTTTGCATTTTCATCTATGTGAACACATCACGAGCCATCATGACCCTCTTCCTTCTCTTACCCCAGAATAAGCACTTACTGTTATTCCTGTTCTTGAGCACAATCCTTGTCTCGTCGCCTTGTTTCTCCACAACAAACAAAATTTTCTGCTTTCTGAAACAGATTCACAAATTTCAATTATGTAAAAACGCAAAAATATGACCCTTAACCGTACAGGAAGAGAAAATTTAGCACCTTGATTCATGGTATTGAAATAAACGCCACTATTTTGATTAGTATTCCGTCTTTCGTGCAGATAAGTGTAAATCTTTCACGTGTGATATAGCAAGCATCTTAACCATTTACTTTCATTGGGAGATTATATACACCTCCGTTGCTTTACGCCCTATTTTAAGGTAGCACAGAAAAGTGGGAAGTTCGCTTTTTTCTTGCGATCAGCGTTGAAATCGGCCTTACCAAGATTGCCATACTCGTAGCAGACAGCGTGCTTGTGGGGATCCGTCATCAAAACAAAGCAAACTATCAACATTGTCATCGCTGATGAAGTCCGCTGCAGAAAAAAACCCTTCTATCATTAGTATACAACGCGACTGAGGTGTGACTATGGATTCGTTAAGGTAATTAATTTAGCATGTGCAGCGTCCCGCGCGGATTTCATCTGGCGCGCTTCGAGTAAGACAGAGCGACCAGCTGAGGTGAGTTGAGTTGAGGTGTTAAATGCTACAGGTGGGGTTAGCCTTGCTTATTCTGCCGGCAATTGCTCCACCGTAGCCTCCCTCCTATATTAACAATGTCCTAAAGCCTGTCGCATTTACCCCGCTATGCGCACAGTTTCTTATAATAGCACACACTCTCTCCCGCAATCACCATCTATGCACACAATCACTCCACACAGTTCACATCACAGTCCACTCAGAAGTCAACATCCATGCACATATTCAGTCACAGTACAACATAGGCCATTGTAGTGCCACAATCCATACACACATTCACTCACAGTATAACGTAGTCCACTCCAGAAGACATCATCTACGCACACATTCAATCACAGTAGGCCATAGTCAGTTCCTGCTGTCACCATTTAGAAACAAGTTCCGTGCCCTGCAGAAATGTTAAAAGAAGGCGTGCAGTCTCCCTTCTGCATGTTTGGTTTCCACTCGGGTAGACAATGTCCTGAACTGTACTGTGAAGGGTTCCTGTCTTCTTTAAGGGAGCGAACATCACATACCTTTGCGCTTTGTTCTCGGGGCAGCACATATGATGTTCGATATACCCACACACACCACATAAAGAACAGAGCGGAGACGATGCTATGCCCGTCTTATGCATCCAGGCAGGAGTGCGAGCAGAGGCCGTGCGAATTCGATGTAGCAGAGTCGCCTGGGATCTTCTCAGTCCCTTGGTCGCACATGGCTTGTGGGGTGCACTCCACAGGGTACTGAAATGATCGAGCACCGTTTTCCTGTAGAGAAGTTTTCCATCTTGAGGTACTTTTTTCGATGGAATCCTTGAGAGAGCTTTATGGGCGAGATTGTCTGCCACCTCATTACCGTTGACTCCTATGTGAGAGGGCACCTATTGGAAATATAGAGTAAAGCCTTTGCTGTGCAGATTCTGCACCAAGCGCAGAGGGCTTATAGACAAGGCATCAGTAGGGAATCCGTGCTCTATCCCCTGAAGGGCAGATTCTGAATCAGTTACAATAACAACAGGTTGCGCCGGACAAGATCCTAAATTCCGTAAAGCCGCCTCAATCGCAACACTTTCATCCGTTGTGGACAATACGTCAGCAGTAAAGCGTACGGACCACTTACAGTCCAAAGAAGGAATGTAAAAAGCCGCTGCGCTAGCTTGTTTGACCTTGTCCACAGTAACATCCGTGAAAATTTGAAGATGGCGGGCATACTCTGTTTCCAAATGTTCAAGTACAAGTGAAAGCGTTGCTGCCAAAGGAGAGCTGCGCTTTGCGCTCACATGGGGAATTGTGACCTTACAGTCGAGGGTCGGAAAAGACCAGGGGGGTTTCAACCGCTTCCTTTGCCTTCGGACATTAAGGCCTAAAGAACTAAGAGTATTGAGTGCCAAGTAAGCCTTCGACTCATATCTCTTGCAGAGCCGCTGGAGAAGGGAGCCCCCAGCTACCGTCTCTCCTAGGCGGCAAAGATGCATTAGTATAGTCTCTGAAAAGCGACAAGGCTAAGAGGTTTCGATAGAGACTCATGAAGTACTGCCTTGTTCGCAGCCGCCTGAGGAACTCCAATGGCTCTTCCTAGGCCATTTCTGTGGACAACTTCTAGACGTTCAAGTTGTGATGCCGAGGGGGAAATTAAAGGTAATTGATACATTATGCGACTGACAACCAGCGCTTCATGAAGTTTGGTCTTTGAAGAAGGATGGTTTCCCCATTGCTCACGTGCAATTCTACGGCTCACATTGAGACGGGAAGATATAGATGAAACAATCGCGTCTACAGCTTTTCGCCACTTGAGACGGCAGTCAATAATGACGCCCAGGAATCGCGTGTGGTTGAACTGACGGATGCAAGAGTGACCGAAGTCTATCGTCAACCGCGCTTGACGTCTTCCTACACCTGGAAACAGAACAAAGCCGGATTTTTCCACTGACAGAGACAATCCCACACCTTGAAGGTAAGCTTTTGCCGAAAGTAGAGCCTGTCGAGCTATCAGGGCTAATCGCATGTGTTGGTAGCCAGTAATCCAAATACATATGTCGTCAGCATGTATTGACATACGCATTTGCCGGCAATTTTTTTTCAACGAATCGGGAAAGCCGGCCATTACGACGTTGAAGAGCATGGGGGAAAGAACAATTCCTTGAGGCACACCTCGTGATAGAACCCTTTCGGTGCTTAAGGTACTCCCTAACCGTACACGAACCGCGCTATCACTTATAAACTTGTAAATGAATCTTAACATATGGCCATGTATGCCCATACCTTGCAAACTGTTTAGAATTGAGCTCTGCAGCACGTTGTCGTAAGCTTTCGCAACGTCAAGAAAAATGGCTAAGGTGGAAAGGCCGAAAGCTCTCGGGTGTCCAGTGTGACTCGCCAAGTCTGAGAAGCTATTTTGGGCACTAAGACCTCGGCGGAATCCTCTAATACATGTTGGCAGTGTCTTGCTGTCCTCAAGCCACCACGATAAGCGTTCATTTGCCAGCATCTCCATCAACTTAGCTACACAGGAGGTCAATGACACATGGCGATAGGAGCCAAGGTCTGTCATGTATTTGCGAGGCTTCAGTACTGGAACTACATGTGCCACCTTCCATAACGGAGGAACATCGCCAGTCTCCCAAAATCGATTGATGAAGTTGAGGAGCTCCCTGAGTTCCAAGGGCGGATTGTTCAGCATTTGATTGATGATGCCGTCGAGACCTGGTTCAAACAGACGCCGCAGGCCGCTGAGCGCAGTCTGAAGCTCACGAAGCGTGAACAGGACCTCCATGATAGACCTTGAGGAAGCAGGTGTTGTATATATATCCATTCCACAATTAGCACGTACGAGTGCGTCTGCAAATTTCTGTGCCAAGCACGCAATAGGTTTTTCCTTGCGTATTGCAAAACCTTCAAAAGGCTTCGAAGGGCGAGATTCTCTAGCAAGGCTGCCAATAACTCGCCATATTCTCGTCATCGATGAGAACACGTTCAAACTACCGCAGAATGAGGTTCATTGCGACCTGTACAGCTTGTTCGTGTGCCGTCTAATGGCAGAGTTCAGCTTATTGAAGGTCGTGTTCAGTTCCCTGTCGTCCTTGTTCCACATGAGTTGGCGCTGCGCCATTCTTCTCGCTGCGCAAAGGTTCCTGAGTTTTAAATCCGGGGCCGGAAAATGATCAGGTAACTTGACCGCGGTAGTTGCTGCCAGCTTACTAGAAATCATTTTGTTATTAATGATATCACCAGAAACACGTTCTAAGTGCTCTCTGTACTTGTCACAGTTGACCACATTGCTAATTTTAGGACCATGCATATGAAAGTCGGCAGCAAACAAAAAAATCTGATAGTGATCACTTCCCATGCGGTGAGGCGCTGTTGACCACCTCACGCGGACGTCAGTTGAATGCAGTTTCAGGTCTATAGCTGTCGCTGAGGCTGGAGGCCGGAAGGAATTGTGGGGCTTCAGTCATTGGCAACACACAGGTCCAAACTGTCAATAACGTCTACGAGTTTGCGTCCACGGGAATCCGTGTTCCTGTTACCCCAGACGGCATGATGGGCATTGAAATCGCCGCAGTTGATTCTAGGAGCTTGGAAGCGGTCGCAGAGCTGCTGTAGAAACAAATCCAATGCTACCTTCTTCCTCGGGGACACGTACACGAATGCAATAGGAAGGGTTCGAAAGCCGAGCTGTATTCTCACAGCGGCTACCTCAATGTCATCCGTTCAAAGATCGGCAACGCTTAGAGAAACATGTGGAATAGAGCGACCACTCCTCTGGTGTCTTACAGCGGTTTCAGGGATTTTCTAAAGAGAACCGCCCTCTATGAACATGCTAGCACTGCTTTGTCGCAAAGGTTACTTGCTGGTACAAAAAAAAATGTGATGCGCAGGTCTCGCCATCACACGCCATATTTCTGATGACCGGAATAAACGCACCTTACGCCAGCCCGGCGCCAGAATGGTAGTCTCCATGGAAGCGCGGCTCTTTCCGCCGCTACTTACGTCTCGGCTCTTTGCCTTCGCTACCTGGATAAGCCTCTTCGAGGCTGCAATCACGCTCAAGTTTCATATTCTTCCACTACCTCCCTCCTTAACTGCAATGAAACGCTCACATCACATCACTTTATTACCTTAAAGATCCCCAATTAGGGGATACTGCATAAGGGGTGGGTCCAGATGGAATCAAATTTTATGTAGAGGGATGTTATTCGTTCAATATGGCAGATATACAATTCGAAAATGAGGAAGGACAGCTGGTTGCAGTGACATCGTGTGGAAGGCCGTTCCAGTATTTGGCTCAACGAGGAAAGAATGATGCAGCAAACGTTGTAGTATGAGTCGGTGGACGGGTAACTTGCAGGGGATTACCAATGCGGAGTGAAATGCGTGCTCGAGGGCTGATGTAGGGTGGAATACGAAGTGAGCTGTAAAAACACTTATGAAATAAGCACATACTGGCGATAGGACGATGTCTAGGAAGATTTGTTAGCTTCAAATCTGCTTTTAAAGATGATATGCTGACATCGTATAAATAGCATGATTGAAGGAATATAGCGGCTCGGTTCTGTAGCCATTCTAGTGATGTTGACAAATATGTTTGCTTAGGGATCCAAATATGGGATGCGTATTCTAGTTTTGTTCGAACCAGGGACTTGTAGGGAAGACGCTTATCATCTGGCGGTGCGTGCCGCAAATGATGTTTCAAGAAACCAAGAGTTCTGTTAGCTGATGATAGAATGTTAGTGACATGTGCATTCCAGGTTAGATCTTCGCTTAAAGCTACACCCAAATTTAGAGGAATTGGTTAATTGTACTGCGACGCTAGAGTTTACGTAATAGAATAAAAGGGGCTTGAGATTGCGGTGAAATGACACGTCTGCATTATTTGGGGTTAAGCTCAATGAGCCACTTGCTTCACCACTCTTCTACAGAGGTTAGGTCGTCTGGGAGTTCTAGCTGATCGGATGGGTAATTAAGCGGTAGACAAAGCAGTCGTCGGCAAACAGTCGGATGTTAGA
The DNA here is from genome assembly GCA_030143305.2 of Amblyomma americanum. NCBI lineage: Eukaryota > Metazoa > Arthropoda > Arachnida > Ixodida > Ixodidae > Amblyomma > Amblyomma americanum. Next base: position 68,425 of record JARKHS020017098.1, read on the forward strand.
GGAAGCATGCGTGGGTATGTGGTTGATATAGATCAGAAAGAGAAGGGGACCAAGCACAGATTTTTGAGGGACGCCAGATGTTACTGGCAGTAAATTAGAGGACCGGTTACTAACATAAACAAACCAGCAGCGACCTTTTAAAAGTTTTTTTCTCCATTCTAATACATTCGGGAGTAAATACAACAGGTAAAGTTTTTGTAGCAAACGTTTGTGAGGTACTTTATCAAAAGTCCAGAAATATTGCGTCTGTTTGAAGGTTAGAATCAAGATTGATATGCAGATCATGAACGAAAAGGGCTAATTGTGTTTCGCAGGACAAAGCCTTGCGAAATCTATGCTGAGAGTGATGTAAAAAATAGTTCGAGTAAATAAAATGCAATATGTGCGAAAAAGTGGCTTGCGAAATTGGGACGGTAATTAAGGGGCGATTCTTTGTTGCCAGTTCTGAAGACCGGTACGACCTTCCCCATTTTCCAGTCGCTGGGTATGTTACCTGTGTGAAGTGATTGTGCGAACAATAAAGATAGGTATGCTGACGAGACGTGCTGAGTATTTTATAAGAGCTTCGAGGTAATTTCATTAATGCCTGCTGAAGATGACTGCTTAAAAATTTCAATAACACAGGTGATGTCATGTGCAGAAAATGTCGGTAAAGGCATTGGCGATATTGGATATGCAGCTCTACCAGATAGTGTGGTGTCAGTTTCTGCATTGAAAACAGATGCGAATGCAGCGTTATATATGTTCGGGCATTCAACGTCATCGGCCTGTTGTCCAAGTGCGTTAGTAACAGTGATAGTGCGTGTCTGCGGGGGGCTTAGTACTTGCCAAAATTTTTGCGGACTCTTGATTAACATCTTCAGAAGATCTGTATCAAAAAGTTGCGTTTAGCGTTTTGAACAGATTGCAGATACTCGTGTTGAGCCTCGTAATACTTATTCCATTCGCATGCTCTTGGGTTCAGTTTTGATGTTAGGTATAACCGTTTTTTCTTGTTTTCGAACGTTTTAAATGAATTCGAGAACCATGGCTTATAACGATTGGCACGGAATGTTATGGGGGGAATAAATTCGGTCACAAGGTCTACTATCTCAGTTTTGAATGTTTGCCAGTTATCTTGAACAGATTGGTTTTGACACCTTGTTTCGAAAATTGGAGAAAATTGTGCAGTTGCTTGTTGGTAGCCTCGCAATCAGGTTTGTCATTTAAGCGGATCGTTTTATGATACGTTTGGCGAACTCCGTGGCAAACGTAAAGGTGGCACGTAAAACTTTGTGATCGCTAATTTCGCGGAGATAAGTAAGGGATGATAAACTTTCAGGTTGATTAGTCCGTATCAGGTCTAGAATGTTAGAATATTCACGTGTGACGCGTATTGGTTCTGTTACCAATTGGGTGTGGTTAAAATTGAGACACACATCAATGAAATTCTTTCTGCATTGACTTTTGATGTTATGTTCTGCCAATTAACGCTGGACCAGTTGAAATCGCCGAAGAGAAGAATGCGCGCGTTAGGGTACTTAGTATAAAGATGATTTAGGCAACAACCAAGGCTATGCAAGAAAGTTGGGTTATTTCTGGGGGCTCGATTGCAGACACCTAGTATAATTAACTGGGGACAGAAAGACAAATTATCCAGAATATTTCAAGCTCTCAATCGATAATAATGATAGAACAGGGCAACTTTTGGTTAGTGGCAAAAAGAACGCCTCCGCCTAGGGAGTCTTTGCGATCCTTCCGAAACACGTTAAAATTAGGTTAGTCGGCGAGGACTTCAGAATCAGTGACGTCATTTGTTAGCCATGTTTCAGTTAGTATAAGTATGTTGTCTTCGGATGTGGAAACAAGATTAGGAACATCCTCGCGGTTGGGAATAAAATTGCGTATGTTTGAGAAGATTGTGGAAAAAGAAAGATCTGGAAACTTATCTCGGAGACTATTGCATGGACATACTATCGGCGTCAAATGAAATCCGAACAGCGGAGCGCGTGGCAAACGGTCAAGCTTAGCCCGTCTGCCTGTCGTTATCAATTACAGGCGCGCTCTTCCGGTTTGCGATAGTTTTTTTGTTTTATTTGACTTTCAATTCTTCGCTTTGCCGCTGGAGCGCCACATTCATGCCTTTCACCGATCACAACTTGCACAGCGTGGTTTCGCGGGCGGCAGCGATTGAAGCGAGCGGCCCTATCTCCCTGGTAAACCTTTATTTTTTCGCAGAACAGGCGCTTTAGCACCACGATGATGGCAGAAAAGTCGAAGCGCTTCAAGCCAGGGCTCTATCAGCGCTCGCTTTACATACGCGGGCGACAGCCGCTGCCGCCAGAGGAACTGCGCTGCACCAGTGGCAAAGGGAGAAAACGAACTCAAGAGAAAACACGCAAAAGTGTCGATAACCGGATGCGAGCACCTATCGCTGCTAGCGACAGGCAGACGGCCTAAGCTGGACCGTTCGCCACGCGTTCTGCTGTTCGCATTTCATTTGACGCCGATATTACAGTTGAATGATGACGAGCTGATTGCTATGCGATTTCTTGCACCATCTGTGAGGATTCATCGAATGTATAACGCTTTGAACCAATAAGCAGGGTTTTGTTGCACAATGAAAATGATGTTGAATTGCTTCGAGCGAAGGCAATAAGATGTTTCCGTGCATCCCGAACCCGGCGTTAAAAGTTCTCCCCAGTGCTATAAATGGTACACTTTAGCATAGTGCCTTTAGAAAGAATGAATTCCTTGGTTTTAAAGGAGGCGAAATTAACAATTATTGGGCGAACATTCTCGGCTGAGTGGCGCTCAAGGCGGATGAGCACGCGCTATTTCGGATCAATTGCTAACTTGAAGGTTTCATACCAGTGGCGGAAGACTGCTTCTTCGTACTGGGCTTATGTTTCTGATGGATTGTCATCTTTGATGTTGCAGAAAATTAAGTTGTTTCGTCGTGAACGATTCTCGGCATCGTCTATGCGGGCATCCATTTCAAAGATCTGAATGGTTATTTCAGTGTTATTCGCGCTTACTGTGTCTAGGTCAGTGCGTAGGGCTACTATGTCCTGATAGTGCGTTTCAAGGTCAGCCGGTCTCTTACTTAAGTCGGTAATGGTTTTTCGGTAGATGCCAGCTGGTTTCTGAGACATGGGTCGGCAGCAGGACTAAGAAAATTATCTCGGTCACGAGGGAAGCAAACATCTGCATGAAGAAGATCATTGGGTTAGATGACCTTACCGAGGCAATGCCATCGAGCCCACCTGCGTTCCATAGCCCTTGGTCAAATATGTGACCTCCTGAGTGCCAAACTTCATCACTTTGGAGCTGTGTGCCCCACCACGCCCTGTATTCTTCAACACCCAGTTTCATACCAGGTTTTTTCATCTGCAGCACAGCCTTCTAGTCTTCACATGATGCAACTGCAGTGCCTCGCATCCACTGCTTCTAATCAGTTACTGTGATAGATAGAGCTCGCTGATCGGTTTGGCCCACTACATTTTGGCACGCCAGCGAACGTGGTACGCGACACTCCTAGTGCCACGGTGCTAGGTGTATCATACGAATTTCATGTTAATTAACTCTCATTTCCCAACCTTATAGACCACCGACAGGGCTGCCACTTGTGACAAATCCACTTCAGCTGAACACATTCCTTTCGTCCTGTTTTTTTCGAGTAGGAGCGCGCCCCTGAGGTCCGCCAGGAGGACCAGAGGCTTACCCCGGCTCCCCGTGCGCTCGTGGGTTGTGAGTTAGCGCACACCATTTCGTCCTGCAACTTAACCGAAATTCACCTCCGTATATAACTCCTTCTACGGAGCAGGTAGTCCCGCACAGGTAGTCCCGCACCACCCTCACCGTTAGCTAGGAGCAAGAACACTCGCGATCATCTGCACCCCCTGAGTTTATCTGTCCTGCAGCAAGCAAAGCGACCGCTATGTAGTCCGTTTCGTAGATCGCGTTTTGCACTGCGCTGTCCTGGCATATCATTTGTACGCGAAAGCGTATGAGCGGCAATGCTCATAGTTTAAAGTTAGTGCTTGTGTCATCGTTAGGACGCCCAGTGAACATATATGGCCACTGTCTCCCCAACCAATTTGCTTCAATTAAATCAATGGGCACACGCATTACACATAGCGATTGTCGCGGCGTCCACATCCACTCATCCGTTAAAGCAGCGGTGATCTGTACCGTGGCGTCAATCTGCCCTTTTCATGTTCCTGTGCTGCCACCTCGCGTACAGCGCTGGAAGCTCATTGGAAGGGTACTGTGCGCCCAACACGTTTTGTAGGAATTTGTCAACGATGGCGTGTCCTGGGCAGCACCTGGTGCCTGGAGGATTTCTAGGATTGACTGGTGGCTGTGTGCGAAGTCAGAGGCAGGCTGCTGAGCCCACCGAAGAGCAAATTCTCCAGTATCTCCGATCATCCGGCATGCGATGCGATCGCCAGCTGAGCAAGGGCCGCCGCTTCAGAGATGTAGGCTACATTCGGAACATAATGTTCAATGAAATATCCCCGATCAGTGAGAATGGCGTTTTCCGCTGTATATGCCTGCCATCCATGAAAGGTGGATACTACATCGTGCACGCCGTAGTACAGAAAACGACCGGGAACAACAGTTTTCACAATCCCGCCGCGGTGGTTGAGTGGTTATGGCTCTCGGCTGCTGGCCCGAAAGACGCGGGTTCGATCCCGGCCGCGGTGGCAGAATTTGGATGGAGGCTAAATTCTAGGGGCCCGTGTACAGTGCGATGTCAGTGCACGTTAAAGAACCCCAGGTGGTCGAAATTTCCGGAGCCCTTCATTACGGCGTCCCTCATAGCCTGAGTCGCTTTGGGACGTTAAACCCCACTAAACCAAACCAAGTTTTCACAAGCAATCGTTGTGCTCAAGCGCTTCCGAATAGCTACACGAGCGATAAAAGCACAAGCGTACTCGCAACATGGCAGCTCTGCTAGCATGTTACTTTATTTTCCCACAACACGCCGCTGCATAGGTTAAACAAGCATGCGCGTCCATAAAGACGTACGCGAGAAGCGCACATTGAGCCATTCCGACGAAACCACGCAGAGCTTTTCATCATGGATATGATGCGAACACACGCATAACGCACCTTCTGCTTCTTCTGCCTCTTAATACATGGCACGTACCCACATGGGGATATTGGCCAAGATGTAGTGGCATAAACAAGGAAATTTCCTTAGGAGATTACGACAAAATTGTAGCACCATGCGTGAATGCTCTCGTAGCTTCTTTTTCGTTGTCCGCTCCACCGCGCGTTGAAAGCGGCTCACAGCACTTGCCCATTTAGCCTTCTTGCTTGGGAAAGCAAAAGGCGTCGGAACGAAGTCTGGGTGCCGCGGTGACATTCGAGGCCTTCCTGCCCATGAATAAAAAACTTCGTGATAGACTACACACGCATTTAACTACAGTACCTCGTCCGCACCTGTCACAAAGTGATTCCCGCACAGTCTTGACGGTGCCCAATGGCGGCCACGATCGTCGAGCCGGCGAACGGCTTTTATCCACGCTTCGCGTCGAAGGCGGTCCCGGGAAGCGTTCGGAAAGCGAAAAAATCCGAGTTTGCTTCCCTTTACATGTTGGGCAATGCAGCTGTATGCAACACACGTCGTAGGCATTGCCAAATGCGTCGCACTGAATGCCCGACGGCTGCAGCAACGCACCCCACGTAGAAAGCCGGTTTGTTTACACTTCCACGGCCGGTCTCGAGTGGCGCGCGACCCTTCCAATATGTTTCGCGACACCGCCGCCAGGGGATGGGCGCATGCGCAGGCGCGTCGTGAAAAAGGCGGATTCACCCCCAACTAGACTGCCCCCGCACAGCCAGAAAGTCATCCAGACCCATGCTTCGCCCTGTTGTTTTCTGCATGGCGATCTGAACCTCCTTAGACCGCTCCGGTAATTTAGTTTTTCGGGCTCATAGCTGATGTCTTTCTTTCCATCATCCATCTAGTTCAACCTATGTTCCATTACCAGACAATGTCTCTAAGGGGGTGTGGGAGGGCGGGGAGGGGGGCGGAGGGGGAGTGCGCACACTTGTAGCGACCCACCGGACTTCAGTGAGACGCGCTTCGAGGAAGACAGCGGCCGCTTCTTCCATGTTTCAGGATGCTCTTTTGGGTTGAGCTGTAGAGCCTAAGAACATCAGCTATCGTACGTCGCCACTGTTCCTTTGTTACACATTAAATATGGTTGCGGTCACTTTTCATTGGCACGCCAGAGACGCAATTTTGATGCCGGCGTAATGTATGGCAGCTGCTGGCCACTGACCGCCCGGCACACATGGAAGATATAGTCTGCCTTTTTGTTCAACATAATTTGTATAAAGAAGGGTGTGTGACAGATGCAGTATTGGCAGTCACGCCTCAAATATTACCTGTGTTCTGAAATTTTTGCACTTCGCTTCGCTAGCTTTATACTTCCGCCGGGACTCCATCACATCTAAAAATATTGGGAAACTTTACTTCATCGTCATATTGTTTCTCTTGCTTTGCTTTTACTTTACGAAAATAAGACGTTTAACAGTGCACTTTATTTTCATATTTCGTATTTGTATAAAGGGCATATAGCCGCCCTATGCCTATCCTTTCTTCCTATCGCTCCTACCTTTCTTTCCCTTTCCCTGTCCTCTCCTTGTCCTTTTATTCCCTCAAGCCGCAGCTCAGCTGCTTCAAGTTTTCATGGGAGATGCCGCTGCTAGGAACATCTTTTCATTCTATTGTTAGTTTAATAATAAACAGCCACAAACAACAACAGCGTATTGGATATTGTTGTCATGCTTCTCTCAAGGAGCAGTAAATACAAATTGAATAATTGCCACCGTGAGAACTGAGTGTTAAGCCCTCGTTCTGAACGCATAAGGCGACTTTCTGGAAAAAATATTATTAGATTATACAAACAGCAAATGAGCAGTCAACCGTATAACCGATTTGATTTTTATTTATCTAAATGTTAAAACCAATGAAATTTTTAAATATTTTTGGCTTTCAAGAAATGCGCTAGGTATGCACCTGACGCCAGCAGTGATGACTTTATTTAGTTTATTAGAAGAGAACATCGTTTTGCAGTCAACTAAATAAACATTAGAGCTGTGCACCGTACTAAAATGGTTATGATGTCACGGATTGTCATGAAGTGATACAAAAATTGCACAAAACAATAATTTTTACATAGATACCTTTTACCGAAAACAGAGCAACGACAAAAATTATTGCATGATTTTACTTATCGTTATTTATTGCACAGACAGATATATATGGTATTTTGCGTAATATGAAGTGATAATGTTAAAAAATTGCGGTACTGAAAATGGGTGAAAGAAATTATATATTGTTTACCGTCATATGGAGCTCCTCCGAGCATTTTCGAGATTCTTTGTAATTAATTAATTAGATAGTATTTGTGACGCATTTTTTTATTCTCATGTAATTGTAGAGGGTGCTTAGAAACAAGTGATTCAGTTTCTTTAGGGCGAAGGTATCTCCTACGTGGTCTATTTACCCGGCATTAAAAGAAACTGAAAAATATGGAATTGAACCACGTGACTCCTGCCGTTGCGCTACCGTATTCCAGCGCTCCCAATCGTGTTTTGAAGGAACGAACCGTGCCCTCTGATACTGCCCAAGCAAACAGCCGCCGCTTGATTGTAAACGGGGGTTACCATCAAATACGCCACATCACTGCCTTTCCTTGCTTTTTTGATTTGACTGAGTGATGGGTTAATAAAACCTCCGTCTGAATACGCTGTCGGTGGCCTATTGATCACGTGCTGCAGATTAAGGTGTGCGCTTTCTGGAAGAATGTGCTCTGGGCACTTTGTAAACTATGCGAAGAGCTGCGTCCGCCGCTCACTTCGAGACAGTTAACGCGCAGGCTCCGTGCATTCAGAAAGCGTTTAGTAGCGATATAGTACGTTAGTTCAAGAGAGCTATCATGTGGTGTTTTCATGCGTCGCCAGCTTTGTTGAAATGCTGGAAAAAATGGATTACGTAGGAGATTCGATAAACAAAAAACTGCATCGATCGTTTTTAAGCCGCCTCTACAACTTAATGAAACTCACTTTAACCTACACCAAATATCAAAATTTTAATAAGAAGTTGTTAGCTAAAAACTAATTGAACGTGATTTCAAAGTACTCTGACGAGCACCATACCAGCAGAAACAGTATGCAATATATTTTGTTGAATTTTTCTATAAGTCTATATTTTGTTGAATTTTTGGAGAAATTTGCTGTTGTTTCTATTAAAACAGATATACCAGTTTGTTTTTTTTCCAAAATTATTAAATTTTTTACATGCCATCAAGTGTTAAGCGAGCACAGAGGCCAGTCTCATAAGAATAGGAAAGGATAGCTTGATGTATACTGTATACTCACGCTTTTGCCGTTACTTTCATGTTGACGTCCTGACGAATCCTGAAACGAAAAAAGGTGTTTCATTTGCACAACATAGCGCTATTATCACAAATTATAAGCTGAACAATTAAAAACCTGAAATTATGAATTATGCTCAGTACCTCAAAATGGAAAACTATAACAATAAATCCAGCATCGTCCACTAGCTGTCTTCGTAGAATGTCCGAAAAACAACGTTAAACTCATGCACGAGGACGGCCGAAACGTGGTACAAAGGCGCCCGTGAAAATGTTGAGAATAGGTAGACAATGATGCGGGTAGCGGCGTGGGCGCCGCGCTCGCGATACACAACAAGCCATTAAATCATATTAGCGCCATTTTTCATCACGTTTCATGTTTCTCATTGCCACCATGTATCACTTAGTGTGAGGTGATGGTAACCTTCATCAGCCAGTCCCGGAGCGTCTGCCGAGGCCTTCTGTGGAGTACTGTTGATTCGTACCCTCTGGCATCGCCTCAGCTCGTCGTTACCAGAGCCAACCAACCGTCCTTCGCCGCCCCGTCACCAGCCTCGACCACAGTCCATGATGACCAGACGAAGGAGCAGACTGACCCGATGTTTAGTTGTTCAAAGATCACACGAACCAACACGGCAGCACCGCCTCTGCCGTTGAGTGCGTCCATCGGTCTTGTCTTTGGCTTCTGTTGATTGGTGGCTGTGCATTGTTTTGTGGCCTCGTTCATCCACTCATCTCTTTCATTGTAGCAGCAATCTATTAACATTCTCTTCTCTCAACAGCCAGCCAGCCACTCCTACCATCATGTCCTGAATCTCAAAAACTGTGTTATTCTTCCTAGTTCACGATCGTGCTTTGGGTCGTGTTGCGCAATAGGAAGCCAACGAAGCAGGCAGCAGCGCGGGCGAAGAGCTCGAGTTAGGCCGGCAGTCATTTTTTAATATCATCCCCATCTGTCATCATGTTTCGCTCTCCTCCTTGCTGCCACGTAAGAGTAATGTTACGGGAAGTTCTCTACGCAGAATTCCCAGCGCTGAGAGGAAGTTAGCAACTTGAGGTTCGAAGAAAACTTTCAGAAACCCATTCTCAGCGCCGTCGTCTTCAATAGCACCGATGTCACTTCGTTCGCGGCTGTCAACCGAGCAGTACACCTTCTTGTAACCGCAGCAGTACTGTGCACGAAATGGCAAGGGTCATCACTTTAAGTGACGGTGCCGAAAAGCTGTGCTCTGGACCAATACTTGGGCACCAGTGTCAATGTGCGCATGGACAGGAACACGATTCATAAGAATGTTGAGGCAATTACGGCTTAAAGCAGTGGTCAGCAGAAAATTTACAGTTGGGGGCATTATGTAGGGTAACCTTCGGGAGCTCAAACGGCTCGCTTCCAGGGAAGTGACCGACGGAAGACGGAGAGGAGCTGCGATCGGGAAGATGAGACCGTGAACGTTGGGCTTGCGGGGAAGCTGAGCAGCCGAATCCATGAGCAGGCAGACTGGTCTCGGAGCGGGGCGGCTCATAGCCTGGCGAGAAATGGCGAGGTTCATAGTCGACAGGACGATCAAGCTAGGAGAAGGGGCTAGGATGAGGGAAACAACGTCTTCGGAGGTCGCGAGATGTGTCACCGACCCGCGAGCTCACGAAATATATGAACGGTTTGTCAGGTGTACACTACACTCCTCACGATTGCGGTACCAGTAACCCGTCGTAGAAATGTTCGCAGTGCAGCAGTAGAGACCAATGCCGGCACGAAGCTGGATCTTGGGTTTCCCAGTGGGCGGCAAGAAAGCATCCCTATATTCACAACACCCTTGCTAACAACGGCCTTATTAAGACACAGCGGCCAGCATGTTGACCACCAAACGCGCAGTGAAGGCAATGGGAATCATGGCCTTTATTTCACGGCGTACAACCTTAGTCAAGTTTCCAAGGTTCGAGGGCTCTCACAGGGTTGCCAGATTCTCGCGCGAGGAGCTGGCAGCTGTGTTTGGCAACAGTCAGAACGGTGGGCAATACTCTTGTGTTTGGGCTGTTCGAAGCGTCGGCACCACTGTAGAATGGAATCAACTGTGGAGCAGTCTTTGCAGAGCAGAAGGATGAAGGTGTCGTTAGCAATGTCTATTATATATAATGTGCCTCACCACATCTGCCTCGCTCATTTGATCATAAGCTTTTCTGCACATGGTCATGGCGTCCTGAATATAGGAAATGTAGGATGCCGTAGACGTTTGGGTGCGGGCAGCAAGTTCTTTGGTGAGCTGCCATCCAACAGGCTTCCCAAGAAATTCTCGCTACTTGTGTTAGCATACGGGCCAGGATATAAGTTCTTGGTTGGTTTTGTACCGTACGAGTGCAATTACAGTTAATCACAATATCACGTTAGCAAGCATGAGCTTAGCGTGTCACTTGTTATGCTTGCTGACACGCCCATAAGGGAATGCTAGTCTTCAATATACACGCAGGCAGTGCCGCATAAGATGCGTGGGTCGCAGTGGGGGGCCAGGACGAGTGGCGGTGCTATTGGAGTGGATGGAGCCACTTGGGCTGTTACTTTTACGGGAACGAGGTGACGGCGACTTCGTTTATCCAGCTTGTAAAGGCGCGGCTAATGATGGCGATGCCCAGTACCTCCCACCAAATATTACGGAGACGTGTCTGCATAGAACTGTACAGCGCTGAGAGGAAATCAACGACGTGAGGATTCACCGTTAAGATTGTTAAAGCTGCTCTGCGTGCATCTGAACATAAAAAATATTGGTTCCTGTGGCCATTGATACCATATTACTCGCTCTTTTCTTACCTTTGCTGTACCTTCTTGCTCAAATTATGTGATGCTCCTAGCTTGAGCGCTGGAAATGGCGTTGATGAATTTGATACCATTGGGCTTCAGAACTTGTGATTACAGGTTCGTAGACACAAAATTGGTCATTGGTTGAGAACAGAATGACGTCACTTGTTGCTGTGGGCCGGGTGTGATGACGGCACAAGGTCACGTGCCCGTTTGACGTCATGACAACCAGGCCATCACGTCAAGCGGCACCCTGCCCAACGGGTTGTGGGAAACTTACCAACCGTCGCAGAGTGAATTCAATAATTGAATACAACTTAGTTCAGTTACAGCTTGCCGACCATGGCGCTTTCCATCATGGCATTTTTCGTCTTGTGTTAGTCGCCTAAATTAGTGAATGGTCTCGAGGTTGATGGTGGTACATAGCCGCGTGGCTACGCAGCTCGCCTCGCATTTTCTCGCAAAACTGTGGATGACCGAAGCCAGCAGGTTGAAACTAGTTGAGAGGAATGTTGACATCTCGACAACCGGTAAGGACGATGGCACAGACGATGCGTATGAAGAGGAACTGGACGAAGATATACTGAACGCATGATTCTGTGTGTTCAGATGAAGACAGGGTGAAAGTAACCGCTTTCTGTATTTGGTGAAAGATCTCATACAGTTACATAACCATGCAGAATTAACGTTGCTTTAAGTGTTGCGGTTCAATGTAATTCTGAGTGTCGTCAGCATCGGCAATATTTTTATTGTTTTCTCATGCTCAAAATTTCAACCACATCTCCCGGATTCAGTAATTGGTCAACGAGCCCTTCTTTAGCACAGCTAGAAGTTGAAATTGCAGCACTCATCGCCTAAATTCAGTCGCTGATATAGTTATGCATCTCCAGATATTTATGTTTATGTTTCTGTTTATCAAAACTCTGAAAATGATTCAAATAGCTCTTAAATATTACCGTGCACTTTCTAGACGCAAGGAAGTTTTCCCAAGATTGAGGTCTGCTATTGACAGACATACTGGCGTTTGCAGTATCGTTAGCGAAATCAGCAAAATATGGAGGGCACCCTTCATTCTAAACACATATTAATGAACAGTCAGTTGTCCCATAGCACGGTTTTAAATCGTTCAAAACCAAAACCTGAAAGGTACGAGCACCTTAACTCCTAGCATTGCTTAGTCATGCCCCGTGCAATCTTCGACCCTGCATATCACCACTGATATCCATACCATACAGAAAGAACAGTCTGCCGCCGTAGAAACTCTGGGACACTATTGGCTTCTGCATAATGGAAGAACACTCATACCACAGTCCGGTTACAGGCAGCAACGAGAAGCTGTGCACATACGAGTATACGTGCTCACAACCACCAACACCACATAGAAACTCAAAGTTGGAAAGAACGAGATATGCTCAGTTGCGCCAAACTCCCTGGAATGGCAGCGACAGCTGTCGATAGGCCGGTTAAGATTAATTCACATTGGTCAGAAAGCGCTTCGCGGTTGCCTGGGGTGATTGCACTGGAGGTTACCTGGAAATGCCAGGCATGTAGCATACGCAAACACTGGAATCTCTCCTCGTGCTTTGGCATCGCTCCACGAAGTATTGCTTTTGAATGCAATGCGGGCTGAAAGTTGGAAGATGCGGTGGCTACGCCTCTCCAATCACCTTCCATGGATGTTGTGAGGCCCGGCAGACACGTGCTTGCCATCGGGAGATGTGCTGCCACTGGATGGCCCAAAGCTTTTGAACTTGCGCGGCACCGACAGCAGGAGCACTGCCTGAAAATAATGAACTGGTTTCTACGAAAGGTCTGGTAAGTGCAGTGCGGGAGTCAGTATAATACTATCGAAGGCGTATGTGGAGCCACTATGTGATGTGACTCTGAAACTCAAACCTGTTCAACGGACGCGCTATGCGAGCAAGATTCCGTTGGCGTATCACAAATATTTTGAAATGCAGCTAGATGACACTCCTAGTGGGGGGGCTGATATATCCTTTTAACAGCCCACATGGTAACCGAGGAGAACATGCTCCTAAAAAATATGCAATGGTTACTGCTTTCCTCGACGAGGCACCAAAGGGAGCGAAAGCGGACTGGGTGTTCCTCAAATCATGACGTTCTTGAACGGTAAGAGGTACACGCACGTGTGGCACCTTGCAATTGTGCACGTTTTTGGTGCTCGCGGCATACAATTGAAAATTGTCTCGGTCCACCTTGGATCCTGTCTGAATGTAACTGCTCAAAATACCCCGGTGGCAAGAGTAGCAAATACCCCTGGAAGAGAGGCTGTCTCACACTGAGCGCGAAAGGCTGAAATGCTTCACTGTCGCGCTCTCTAACATTGGACCCGGTGACTTATTTAGCTGCGGCGAAGGCGGGGGTGCTTCGCTCTTCCCATTAGCATTCGTTGACGTTGCTTCTCGCTTGCTCCTTTCGACGCTCTCCCTGCTCGCTCTGTGACACGGTCTGAGGCCTCATCTCACTGTCGCCGTTTCTGCTTCACAGTATTCCGGGCACTTGCATTCGCGTACAACGGCCTTTCCTGCGCTGAACTTGCTGCTCAGCAGCAGTTGTCGACAGCTCGGTGATGGCTTTCGAGTTTGGCTACAGACTACTCTTACGTTTTACAAGCTTTGACAAAGAATACGACATTGATAAAGTTGGCAGGTAAGCTTCTTTGGCAGAATAGGGCGATAGCGGCGCCTAAGTTGAGCAAGTGCTTTCACTTCACTGCAGGGTAGTATGCAGGCATCGAGTGAATCATTTACATCTAAGGAAGAGGCGGCATCATGGCATCAGTGATTATTGTGACGTAAGACAAGTTTTGGTGTGTGGACCAAGGACTATATTTTGAGTACTGCAGAGGTGAGAGGATGTATTTGGACCTGTTCGCGAGAATCTGTTAGTCTCCCATGCCCACAAGTCAGGGTCTTGATGTGGAAGTCTCGTGGTCTCTACTTCCAGAGCATGCGAGTGGGCTGTTGAGGAGAGATGCGTTTGTGGGAGACGTCGCGTTGTCACCAGAAAAAAAATTGTAACCGCATGCGGTGAAGCAAGCCAGCAGAGGGGTCTGAGGAGCTGCTGACCTGGCCCTAGCTAGATTCAGAAGTTGTTTTCTAGTGCTGATGCTCGAAGTTGCGCGAGCACCATGCACTTTCCTCCAAGTCATCGTCGGAGGTGCATGCACCCATTCGAAGTGATCAGCTAATCGCAATAGCCCCTACGCACCGACGGTGGTGCGTATGGTATGGTTGAAACGAAATGAAACCCGACTGGTGCCGGCGCACAATAACCGGTCTTTAAGTACTTAAAAAAAGATTGCAGCAGTTCTTTTGTGCGCTGAAGCGCTGGCGTACGAAATGCTGGGTAGTTGGATGATGAAAGAGGTTCTATGGCATTTAGCGAAGAGCAAGCACAAGCAGTGCCTGCATTTTTAAATAACGGTTTGTTTCACTGTTCCTCTGTCCCATTCCTCAGAGTAAGGTTAGGGCTTGCGCCCACTTTAGGAACTTTCAGTTTTGTTTTAACTATCAAGAGCTCTCTACGCACGCGTGAAAATGGTCTCTGTGTGGCGTCAGCAGGGCGTACTGGCAATTTAGGAATTTGTTTTGTATGGATATGTCGTAGCCCCGTTTGAACTAGTGCGAACTACGCTAGACGGTGAACATGAAACGAGTGAATCTATAAGAGATGAAATCCAGAATCATGACATGACAGACGCTGGCATAAAAACTTTTTCGGGCGATGTATACTTACGATGGCCGCAGAAGGTTCCATTAGTAAAAACCGCCTAGTCCTACCCCACATTAAACGCGGCTGCCGCAATCGGGTCTGAGACCGCTTTTCCGGGATCAGTAGCTGAACACACTGACCACAAGGGAAGAGAGTAATGAGGAAACGAAGAAAAGAAAAAAAGAAACGTAAAAGAGGAATTGTGCTCTTTAGGCTTGCAATGTTTTTTCCACCTAAGGCTCTTTACCATGCACTCACATCACGCAGGACGCGGGAAGCTATCACCATCTTCGGAGGAATAAAATCACCATCCTTTCAGAAGTTGTAGCAGAGGTGAGGTTGACCATTTGTTGAATACTGATGGTTCCTTTCAATAAAAAAAGGGAAGTTGCGGTAAATTTTATTTTGATATTAATAAAATATTTCGGAGCCCGTCTACATTTAGATGTCAAGGCTCGTTAAAGAACTCTAGGAACACAAAATAACTCCAGATCTGAAGACTGTAGGGGTCATATTGAAGCATAGCTACGCTACGCTAGCACTTCGAGCCTTCAGCGTGGCACCCCTTGATCTGCGTGGCTGCCCTTGAGCTCCGTAGGGCGTCGTGGCTGGTCACGTGGTTGTTCACGTGGTGCGGAGCAGCTGCCGGCGGCGCGGCGAGTAGGCAAAACCGATTGGGAGAGAGGGGGAGTGGAGAATGGCAGGAGAGAGTGAATACACGTCCAGGAACGAAGATGAAGAAGGAACGCCCAGCGAAACGGAGTGGCGAAAGACTGGAGCGAGTTCCACTCCGCCAGCTGTAGCTATTGATCGTCACTCAAGATTTAACCAGAGCTAAACCACAGCCATTTTTCTTTTCCCTATCTCAATTGCTCCTACCTATATTCATTTATGGCATGTTAGAGGTGTGCTTGGGAATTGAGAGAGACGGCCCACTATCGTCTCCGTAAAATAATTAGCTTTTTTTCCAAAACTCTGCCTCATCGCTTGATTCTTTCAGCAATCGTACTTGTGCGTGCGGCATTGCTTAGGATACCGGGGGGCGCTGCGTAGTTTATTATCTTTTTTTGTAGAGCCACTGCCACCAAGCACACAGGTGGCGTGGGTGCCCAGACGTCGCTAATAGCATGGGTGGGCAGTTGTTCCGATCTCGCAGTGTAAGCCCTAAACATAACATGACAAGGCTGACCCGGAAGCCAGCTACCAAATGATAGAATAGGTGCGGCCGTTTCGTGGCCTCCTTTCGCCGGACGCAAGTCAAAAATTAAGTTGGAGTGAAGTCTTAAACTAATAACAAATCTTACTCAGAAAATAGGCGGCAAAGAATAGTTACATTTTGCGCATAAGGTAACAACCAGTGCGCTCTACAAAACAGTACAACAAAATGCAAATGTTAGCTGATATACCAGTCTGAATCCAGGAGCATCGCAAGTGACGATCGTCCGGCACAATAGATATTCATGAGTGTTGGGCGAGAGTACGTGGGATGTCTTAATGTCTTAAGTACCGGGGGTTTCAGAATAACAGTGGTCAATTAAAATGCATCAATTTTTTATATGTTTTACAACAACCCTATTGTACAAGCAAAACTTGAGTAATCAATTTTCTCAGGAAACAGCAATACAAGCTCCTCATATACAGCCGCTTTGACATGTCCTGGTTGTGCTATTCACAAAAATGGCAGGCTAATGCAAATGCATCCAATAGAGGTGAAAGAGGTGTTACTCACGGTATCTCTGCGAACGTGTAACATTCCACTGACCGGTAGGCCCCTTCTTGATAACTCTCAATATATGCAGTCTTCAGGCAATAACACTCCGTATTCAGCCACAACGCCGTAGAAATATATAGGAGGTCAAATTCATATTCGCTTTTAATTGCCTGCATAGAAGCAATTAGCGAACTTTTAAAATAAAATAAAATTTGTGCGTGGTATGAGGCAAATTAACGAAGTGCCTACCTTACTTACTACAACAGGAGCACAGGTGGCCAAATGTTGTAAACGCGGTAACGTGTGGCGACCTGCCCTGCAGCCCCCTGTGTTTGCTTTCCCGCGAGGCACCGTGCAGCAGCAGTCTCACCCAGAGGATAAACGCACTCCCTTGTCAGTTATATTAACTGGCAAGAGAGGGCGCCCGCGTCGCTGGCGGAAGACTGCTGAAGCCCGCGCGCGGGAGATGAAGCGCTTCGGCTGGGATCGTCGGCACGAGCGAAGGTGTCGCTCGCGGCTCCGCTCTTCCCCGGCAGGGCGAGGAAGCGGCGGTGAGACTGGCTCCCGTATTCGTCCCGCCCAGGGCGCGGAGGATCCCTTGCCCTAGCGCGGGCGAACATTCGCTCGTAACCTTGTGGTGAGTCGGACGACCTCGATTCATTAGCCTGTTTTGTTGCTAGCTGGCGTTATTGCTGTTGTAGCAATAAATGTCTTGTTTGTGTCAGCCAATGTGTCGTTCCTTTGTCCCCTCAGAGCAAGGCCTGCCATGGTCGGCGTGCGCTCGGTAGCGTACGCGATCACGGGGTGGGGTCCGGGCGGCTTTGAACCGTGTCAGCCGCGATTGAGTGGGGAGAACGTATTTACTTCCTCAAATCCACCCCACAAACGTTAGAGCGCACGTTCACTGAAAACTCTAGTGGTGTCGGAACAAAATTCTTATTGGTCGATCACGATGTGACGTCACGGCCACATGATCAAGCGCGGGTAATTTGAACACCGCACTGCGATCACATAGTGCAACAGTGATGACGTCACTCAGAATTCCCCATTAGTCCAAGGCTAATGACGTCATTTCGCCATTATTTCGTAGTGACTGAAGAAAAAAGCAATTGAGCCAAAAATTAGTCAAGCATTGGCTAACATCGGCCCCTTGGTGACAGTAATGTTCTCTCTATGCAATAATAATAATAATAATAATAATAATTGGTTTTGCGGAAAAGGAAATGCCGCAGTATCCGTCTCATATATCGTTGGACACCTGAACCGCGCCGTAAGCAAAGAGACAAAGGAGGGAGTGAAAGAAGAAAGGAAGGAGAGGTGCCGTAGTGGAGGGCTCCGGAATAATTTCGACAACCTGGGGATCTTTAACGTGCACCGACATCGCACAGCACACGGGCGCCTTAGCGTTTTTCCTCCATAAGAACGCAGCCGCCGCGGTCGGGTTCGAACCCGGGAACTCCGGATCAGTAGTCGAGCGCCCTAACCACTCGCTGAGCAGGTTTTTGTGGCCTCCTACTACGGCATATTTGGCAACGCAATCACATTACACGCTTAGGGCTACCTAACCTTCCCCTGAATTTATTCTTACTTCCGCGTAGGTGTTTTCAGAGAATTAATGAATGGCACAGAGTTGCCGCGTATTAGTCCATAGGAGTGGACAAAGAATTGATGCCTATGTAATAAAGAACGTCCTACACCTAGAATACACCTAGCAATTTTTGTCAATCACAATGATAATTACGGCGATAAAGCAGGTTATCTATGATATCAAAACGTGAAGCCTGACGGCGCAGCGTGCGGGATGGTATAACCGCCGATGCGTCCGAGAGAAAGTCGAGAAGAGCACGAATCCAGGGATCCTTGCGCTTTTCAGAAGGCAGGTCACTGATGGTGGGAGACGGCGCAGGGGCTTCGATTTCGTAGAGGCTGGCAAGTTCGACGGGGAGCGGGGAGCGAGACAAGGCCTCGGCATCCTGATGCTTACGGCCCGACCGGTAGACGACTCGCATGTTATATTCTTGAAGACGCAGCGCCCATCGCGCCAGGCGGCCGGAAGGATCTTTCATTGAAGAAAGCGATCAAAGGACGTGATGATCCGTCACGACGTCGAAAGGACGGCCGTGCACGTGAGGGCGAAACTTGCCTAAGGCCCACACAATGGCGAGGCACTTTTTTTCAGTCACGGAGTAGTGAAACTCAGCCTCGGTAAGTGTGCGGCTGGCATAGGCAACGACATATTCGTTGAATCAATACTTGCGCAAGGCAAGCACTGCACCGAGACCAATACCACTGGCATCCGTGTGAACTCCAGTCGGGGCTGCCGGGTCGAAATGGCGCGAGATGGATGGTGCCGTGAGGAGACGACGCAAGGTGTTGTAGACGTCGCCGCATGCGGGAGACCAAGCCGAAAAAATATGCAGTGGCTTAGCTCGGCTATGCCAGGATATCCGTAGCGAGAGGTACGTTTGCCTGGCTGAGCTTGCTGTGGACACTGTATGTTTAGCAGTGAGAGACATTGGGTATACACACCTTTTATTCACTTTGCTTGACAGAGACGAAGACTGCCCGATGATCCGTGAAGTAGCGTGCAGCGGTCTCAATTTTGTCGATACAATTTTTCGATTTGGTAGAGCTCCTTTAGTATACAAGCTCATTAGTAGGTCCCATTGTGTAGTCTCGACGTGAGTGTCCGATGTTAATTAAATTCAAATTTTTGCACCATACACTGACTAAAAGAGTCCTGTTTTCTGTTGAAATCACCCAAAGTCACCTCCAACTGTGAAACCATGCCGTAGGGTAGTATACACGTGGCAACCCATCAATCGTCTCCTTGACAGATGTTCCCGGTGCCACGTAGACTCCTTGGATGATAATACCGCTTTCCAGAATCCGAAAACAGCAGGCTTCACCATTATTCACCGCGATCGAAGGGAGATGTCTGACAGCGGTGATACCTTTTTTTTCACGTACATGCAGACTCCAGCGTTGTTATTTGGTTCAAGCCAACTGCCAGGCGACAACATCAGGATCGGAAGAGTTAATATTCTCTTGTCTTTACCGCCCTTTAGCAGCGGCTGGATTCTCCTATCTGCATGTATGTCAAACGTTGTGATACGACGCTAGATAGATAGTTGCCAGGAAGAAAGAAAAGGAAAGTGCACAGGCCTGCTCACTGGCTCAAGAAGAGCCACAGCCGCTACCACGTGCAGATAGCAGGAGAGTTGAAAGATCGGATAGAAAGACAGGATAGTAAAAACGCGCTAAAGACAAGGCCGATCCCGGAGGTAGTGCAATACCGGGCCAACCGGTGGCGGGAGTGAAGCATCCTTCAAACTCTCCGCCACATTTCCAAAAATAAGTCCAACTGGACCCGTAACAGATACTCTACGGGGTCCTGATACGACGCCCACTACATCTCTGCCTTTTATACGCAATCCTGCGCTTGCGACGCGGGGTTCCGTTGATAGAGCGGCGTGCGGCGACGCGGCGACGAAGAACGTGGCGCAGCTGTGGATCTCTCTGGTTGCCATGGTATCGGCGCATGCGCACAACTTCTCATACGCATGACGTTACGCTCGGCTTTGACGGTGGAGCGGGCGCGCGGCCGCGGCTTGGGCGAAGCGCATGCCGCACTTTGCTCCTCTTTGGTTGCGATCGTAACGGCGCATGCGCACAACTGACCTCTGTCCCATGTACCGCGAAATGCTCGACTGATAGCCCAGTGTAGCTGTCGCTACAAAATCAACATTGGTACCTAGCAGGTCAGTCAAAGCAGCAGCAACGGAGGCAAACTTTCGAATGAAAAGCCTAAAATAAGAGCAGAGCCCTAGAAAGCTGCGAAGTTCCGTAGTTAGTTGAAGGTTTGGGAAACTCAGTCACGGTACGAAGTTTCGCGGGGTCAGAGAGTAAACCATCTTTCGACACAACGTGACCTAAAATTGTGAGTTCACGCGCAGCAAAGGTGCATTTTTTTTAAGTTCAGCTGCAGGCCTGCGTTTATGAGGCATGTCAGGATGTGCTTATGGCCACATAGATGCGTTTGAAATTTGGGCGAAAAGATAACTATATCGTCCAGGTAGCACAGCCACGTCTTCCACTTCAGGCCACGCAAAACGGTATCCATCATTCGCTCGAAAGTAGCAGGAGCGTTACCCAGCACCTCCACCTACGCATGGAACTACACACGGAACACAAGAGAACGGGACAGAGTGCCTCAAAAACAACACACGCATGCACACGCGCACACGCGCGCACACGCGCGCACACACACACACACACGCGCGCGCGCGCGCGTGCGAGAACAGGACTGACACGTATGTGTGTGTGTGTGTGTGTGTGTGTGTGTGTGTGTGTGTGTGTGTGTGTGTGTGTGTGTGTGTGTGTGTGTGTGTGTGTGTGTGTGTGTGCGCGTCTGCGTGTGTGCGTGTGCGTCTGCGTGTGTGCGTGTGTGCGTGTGTGCGTGTGCGCGCGTGTGTGCGCGTGTGTGTGCGTGTGCGTGTGCGTGTGTGTGTGTGTGTGTGTGTGTGCGTGTGTGTGTGTGTTTTATAGCCTTTAGAATGCAATGATAAATTATCCACGAGCCCAACAAGAAGTTCTCTTTTGCCACGGTGCAGATGGCAGCTTCGGCATGGGGGCTGAGTCTGTTTTGGAGCTAAGCACCATCATCGTGGGACTCAAAGTGTCCTTTCGTGGAGTTGACAGGCAGCAGAACGGTATTTTTTTCAAATTGAGCGACAGGCCGGCGTAAAAGAGAAAGGCAAATACGTGCTTAAGGCGGGATAGATGGGTGACAGAATCGGGGAAACGACTACAATGTCGTTGACGTACCATAGGCATATCTTCCCTTTTGTCCACGAATAAAAAAGATCTATAATCATTTCGAAGCCTCACAGGCGGAAAGCCTCACAGTAACTTACCCGCCGCGGTGGATATGGTTTGGGCGCTCGGCTACTGAGCCACAGTACTCGGGTTCGAACCAGACCGCGACGGCAGCATTTCGATGAATTGATGGAGGGGAAGCACATGAGGCGCCCATGCGCTGTGAAATGTCAGTATACTGAAACGAGCTCTGGATTTCCCTATTACCACCTCCACGCCCGCCTCACGGCCCTGGGGGGCTCAACACCTACTTGAAGTTGCGAGCAGCTCATCTGATGAGTCAATTCATGATACTGCAGCAGACGGGGCCATCATGCCGAATACGTAGTCGCCTCAAAATAACCATACCCTGTGCCCCGGAGGAACTGCTCCGTATCCCGGAGCTGTGGCGGCACAGGCTATAGGTCGAACCCGTGCCACAATACATGACTCCACACACACGAAGACCGAAGAACAGCGCGTGCTCGGGCGCTGGATGCACGACATGGTTCAAAACCTGGAGTGCTCTACGTTGATGCCGCCGGTCCGACTCCATCGGGTCACCACACGGCAGCCGTAGCCCACAAGAACTTGCAAATCAATGGGCTCCCCATCCGCGCCGAGAATGCCCACAGGGCTGAAAAAGTCGCTATCGCACTCGCGGTCGCAGATCCCAATGAAAGGTGGTCATCTCAGACTCGCGTTTCGCTTGCGAGAGCTATGCCAAGGCCGAGGTATGTCCTCTAGCCTATGATATACTCTACAACGCCGTTAAAGACGCTGAACCCACAAGTAGACGCATCGAGTGGGCGCCGGCCCACCAGAGGCTCCGTGGTAACGAAGCTGCGAATACGGCTGCCCGAACACTTATCCTCCGGGCACCTACTTCCGCGTCCTCCCCAACCGATGAGCCTAGCCGACCGCTTCTGCGGTTTTGAGAATTCGTCGACTATTACAAAGGCAGGCATGGCCAGTTCCCTCCATCGGCAAAGGGGCTGTCGAAGGCAGACGAACGCATTCAGCGACAGCTACTGACGAACACCTACTGGTGTCCCGCCATGGCTGCTCGCTATGACCCGAAAGTGAATCCTTTGTGCCCATACTTTTACGATCACTCTTCTCTATCCACCATGGTTAGCGCCTGTCAACACAGTCTCAACTTCTCTCCCCACCCCGCTACCACTAAGGAGGTTTGGGAGACCTTCCTCCTCTAGTACTCGAGTGCGACGGCACAAGCTGCCCTCGAACGCCTGGCTTGTGAGGCGGCGGGTTCTTGCGGCATCCCGGACTAGGGACGCGGACCAAAAAGGTGTCGGCATTCACTAACTGCGCCGGCTCATCCTTTCCCTTTTCTTATTAAAGGTTTGCTCTTGCTCTGCACCTTAAAGATACCCAGGTGGCTGAATTTATTCCGGAGCCGTCTACTACGGCACCTGTTTATTTCTTTGTTTTTTCACTCCCTCCTTTATCCCTTCACTTACGGCGCGGTTCTGGTGTCCACACAGCTATGTGAGAGTGTTAGTGCGTCATTTCCTGCCCTTAAAACCAATTTTTATTTTTTTCTAAATTCGTACAAGCTGTCGAAGCCGGGTTCGAACCCGACCGCGGCGGCTGCGTTTTTATGGAGGCAAAACGCTAAGGCACCCGTGTGCTGTGCGATGTCAGTGAATGTTAAAGATCCTTCCTCAGGTGGTCGAAATTATTCCGGAACCCTCCACTACGGCACCTCTTTCTTCCTTTCTTCTTTCTCTCCCTCCTTTATCCCTTCCCTTACGGCGCGGTTCAGGTGTCCAACGATATATGAGACAGATACGGCGCCATTTCCTTCCCTCAGGTGTCAGGTGTAAAAAAGCTATCAATATTGGACCAATCCACGCTTGAAGCAGATTCCATGCGAATGCCCCCCCCCCCCCCCGGCCACGTATTTTGGTCGTCCGGAAACTAATACGCCGTGACTGCGCCGCCAACCGTTATGAATATAACTAAAGGAGGAATTAGCCCTACCGTCTGTATTTCGTGGCCCCTGGTAGGTATACGAAGTTTCATCCCCTCTGGTGATGATGCAGGCTTTGCCCTGCTAGAACCACCTCCCTCCCACATTTCTAACTTTACCCCTCAGGCCTACAGCGAGAGGTATATAATTTTTTTTTAGTTCACGAGAGGGTCTCTCACCGGTCTCATGGAGTTATCTATTCGATGGTTTCTGTTCGAATACAGTCTCGGCATATATTTACTGGGCCTCTCTTGTAGCTCAGCAAAGTTTCTCGATGCTGTTGCCAACTTAGTTTGGAGCTCTCAACTGCCCTGCGTTTCCCAGTTTTTTGTCATTAGTTGAGCAGAGTGTTATGTGAATGTTTATGCGGTCATACTAAACTTCGTTTAGCATGTTAAATGGATTCCTGCGTTATACCCGGCTGCATGCGGGTTGATTGCAACACGTGTAAAAATGCCAGGAGGTCGAAATTACTCCAGAGCCTTCCCCTGGTGGTTTTCACTCCGTCGTAAATCAACTGCCACACGTGCTATTGACGTGTCCACCAATACTGGGGACAGGTACAGAGCCCTTTGTTTTCCTGAGAACACAATTTTCAATGGATGGGAAACACACATAACTGGCTCCCAGCGTCTGTGGACGCATTATTCGTGTAATGAGCTATGTGGCGATAGTGACAGAGACATGTGCGCTGCATGCGCTGATGGATGGATAAAAAACTTAATTGTCTAAGTGAGTTTGGACCCTTCAAGGGCTCAGGACCACCGCGCAGCCCTCGCATTACGTGCATGTGTCCAGGTAACGTAGGGTCATGGCGCTGGCACCCAGGTTCACATAGCGAAGCTGGGTGTCCGGTTCCCGCGGCTCAATGAGAACCTCCCATTCCTGCCTTGTGCCAATGGTGGGCTGTCGTTGCTGGGGAGAATCCGCAGGGCAGCCGAAGAGGATGTGGTTCAGGGTGGCTTGCGATTCTCTGCAGAGAGTTCCCTCTGGGGAAACAGGGCGGAACCAGGATAGAAGCTACGGGGCGGGAAGAGTTCCGGTCTGGAGACAGTTGCTGAGGATTTAACTGGAGCAATACGCGCTGGCGTTGTGGACATTGTGGCAGAGCTGTCTTGCTACCTCAATGGCGCCGAGGATCCGAGAGGGTCGGATTTCTAGTATGCTGGGCAGTTAAACGTGGACTGGGACGCTTCCTTTGTGCTCCACGACAAAGAGATAGCTCTTGCTAAGATAAGGCGGATGGCGGCTCCCGGAAGAGTCTGCATAACAGTCACGCTGTTGGCGAATCTGTCCGATCAGGCGTTCGCCCGATTTCTAGCATATGTTATTCATATTTGGGACGACGCAGCGCTCTTGCTGGAGAATGAAAGACTTCCCTCGTTACCTGTATTCCGAAACCCGGCCATAAGAGCCACTTTGACAATCTGCGCACTATTTCCCTCACGTCATGCGTCAGAAAGATCATAGAGACGTTGGTACTGGACTGATTTTCCCCACACATTGAGGGACATGCTTTTTC
The DNA here is from genome assembly GCA_030143305.2 of Amblyomma americanum. NCBI lineage: Eukaryota > Metazoa > Arthropoda > Arachnida > Ixodida > Ixodidae > Amblyomma > Amblyomma americanum. The sequence continues at coordinate 93,406 of JARKHS020017098.1, forward strand.
ACCGGCACATTGCACGGCTTCTGACCACCTATGTCGGCTCACTCAGGACAGCCTGCTTCAACTCTGACAACAGATCATCCTCGCCAAGGGTAGGGACAATGCCATCATTGCGCTGTACTTGTACAGTGCGTTCGATAATATGAGACCGACATACCTTCCTCTGCAAGGGTACTGTGCGCGAAGTGAACGAGGTCCGGGCTTTGGGCCTCATATTCACCCTTACCTCAAAGAAGATACTACAACCGCCAAACTTAAGTGCACCGGGGATATGAGGGGCCAAGGCGGCCGTGAGTATCAAACCGGCGCGGGGGTCAGCGGGGACATGCCGTGCTCCGTCTTGAGTAGGCCCACGTTACCAACGGCGCCCTGTTTTCTGCCCCATATCTACACATAAGTGCCGCCAATATGCAACAACTTAACGTCAGCGTTCAGAAAGTGATGAAGCCCGTGTTATGCCTCCCGCTCACAACTTCCACGGAGCGACTTCTCGGTTTGGGGGTATTTTGCACCTTACGGGGATTTCGGGAGGCCCTCACCGTTAGCCAGTACACGCGCTTGGCGCAGACGGGGCCATTACAGCGCGTGCTCAAGCGCCTCAAAATCTCGCCAGCCTGTGTCCCGGTGGACTAAACTGTTCGAGTCTCGGAGGGCTGGCGAAAAGGATCCGGGCAGACCTTGTCCCACGCAATAAGAATCCGGACCTTCACGAAGACCGTCGCGCAGCTCTTGAGCGGGCGCTGCAATCTAGAGCGCACTCCAAACAGGCCGCCCAATCAGGTGTCCACTATGTCGATGTTGCCGCTCCAACCCGTTCCGGCCACTGCACGGCCCGGAGATGCAACGCAAAGCACAGGTCATTGGACTCTCCTGCGCTGAGAGAGCTCTTCGGGCCAAGGAAGTCGCAATTGTCCTCGTGGTTTCCGACACCAGTGCCGAGCCGTCATCGCCGAATCGAGTTTCAGCTGTGAAAACTGTATGCGTGATAAGGTTGACACACTAGCCCATCACTTGTGGACACACTGGCCCACAATGCGGTCCGTGTCGCAGAACACCAGTCTAGCCGCATAGTGTGCGCGCCTTCTCATCAGGGACTACCAGGGAAGGAAGCTGCAAACGCCGCTTCCCGCAAGCGTATCCTTCGGGCAACTACCCTCTGATCCCCCGATGAGGATCTACGTCGACCGCTGTTCCGGTTTCTAGAAATCATAGACGGCTGCAAAGCTCGGCTCCGATGATGCTCACCTCCGGCAAGGGTACTGTCGAAGGCCAACGAAGGCATCGTGCGGCAGCTCCAGGCCAGCGCCTTCTGGTATCCGGCCCAGGCTATTCGCTACGACTAGAAAGTAAACCCCAAGCGTCCGCACCATCAAGAGAGCTGCTTCCTTCTATCCCACATGGTATGGGCACGTCAATCGACACTCCACTTCCTTCCTCATCCCATTTTACTAAAGAGGCTTGGGAGGCCTTGCCTCTCGGGTGCTGCTCGACGCGCTCGCGACGCGGATGACACTAGCGGCGGCCCGGAGTAGAACTGCTGACCTGTTGTGGCCGGCATTCACTATTTTCGGCTGCCCGAATCCTCTTTGATTTTGTCAATAAAGATGTTTCACATGCAAGCACAATATTTCGTACTTAGCAATGTTCAACTGCCAGTCTATTTTGTGCTATTATTTCCTTCCCTTCTGGCCTAGAAAATCTGCGATCATTTTCACCGTTATAGAAGGTAACCCCAGAAAATTGTGCTCGCTCTAATTGCGGCGCTGCATTGTCCCTGCTCCTGTGAGCTATAATTTTCCTGAATAGTTTTTGTCTTGTGTACAGAAATATACAATCGCCTTCGTGGAAAATGATTTGTTAACGCGAAAGCCTTGCCTCATTTAGCGAAAACCCATCTGTGCGTGCGTGTGTGTGTGTGTGTGTGTGAGAGAGAGATAGGGAGAGTGAGAGAGGACGCCCATAAAAGATGGCGTCCTCATGCATCCTGGCAAGTGGCTGTAAATATATTGATTGGTCACGCGAGGTTTACCAGGAATAGAAACCTGGATAGCTCAAGTCCCACCGGCGGCAGCAGCAGCCATCGCGGGGCACTGGCAGGTGGCGGTAAAATGAAGGACTCGTGGCGCAAAGTTGGTCGGGCACAGCAACATGAACTGCACAAATTCCATCGGTGGCAGCCCCTTCCATCCAATATCAGTGGCACCCCGCTGAACCGGTGCGCCACTGTGCCAGGAGGGCTATGATAATTATGGTTTATCAGGGTTTAACATCCCGAAGCGACTCAGGCTATGAGGGATACCGTAGCGAAGGGCTCCGGAAATTTTGACCACCTTGGATTCCTTAACGTGCACTGAGACCGCGCAGTACACGCGCCTCTATGATTTTGCCTCCATCCAAATTCGACTGCCGCAGGTGGAATCGAAGCGGCGTCTTTCGGATCAGAAGCCGAGCGCCACAACACCGGAGCCATTGCGGCGGCACAGGAGCGGTACGACTCCCAGGGATCTATCAATGTTAAGTAGACAAAGACCAGTCATGCATATATGACCATTACCCCATTAGCTCTTGCTCATGCTCATGCGTCCTGCTCTTAAGGCGGAGCCGGGGCCATGGTACAGCGGTGACTGCCTTCACAAAGTTAGCACACATCGGAAGGGGTGCGGCGGCGTCCCGGCGGCGGCTACGCTGAGCCATGCAGACGTAGAATTGCCAGCTATGTGGCATCGGGTTACGTTACGTCACGCCACGCGGCGTCTGCGCTCGCACAGAGCGGTTGGCCTTACGCCTTTTCACGCGCGAGCAGTCTTAAAAGGACAGTGAGGAGAACTCTATCAATTTTGTTTGTTAGCAAAATCTGATAGTTCGGCATTTCATGGCTTTGTGGCGGCTTGTCCGGGAGCGAAAGATGCATTTATTTCAAAGAAATTTGAACTCGACATTGAAAAAGTTTTTCTCGCCGCTCCGATTCAAACTCGGCGCTCTCTTATGACGTCGCGACGCAAACTTATGACGTCGTAGGACGCAGTGACGTGAAACGTGATGTAAACGCAGACTCCGTGATTTCTGGCACCTATAGCGCTGCGGCTAGCAGCAGCTGAAATGAAAGCTACCGCCGCCGCACGCTCAAGGCATCTAAGGGGGTCGCTACAGTGCATTCGTTACTTTGGACCGGCGTCTTGCCAGTGTTACGATGGATCCAGTTCCCAAACCCGACAACGAAGTTCTCGCAAAAACACCGGCCTCCATTACAGCGACCTTAGCCCCACAGAGCGTGCGATGCTTTTGAGGGAGCGCGGTTTAGTTAGGCGCCGGCGGGTCAATTTCCCCTTCCTCGGTGAGTAGCTGTTGATAATTAAATATCTTAAACCCAGTGCGGGTAGTCGCCAGGGGCGAGGACAAGGTCAGCGCGTCGCGGGCATCGGAGGCTGTCCGAGGCTTTGAGGCCATTGGATTGTGATTGCTTGAACGGCGCCGTTGCACGGTGCAGCAGGCGGCTTTGAGGAGGTTTCCTACGAATGCAAGGGCGAGTTTTTTTTTCGCCACAAAAAACGGATAGGAACTCAAGGGCGCTTGCGTTTAAAGTTGACGGCTTGAAAATAAAGCCGACGCACGACGCTTCAACGGGTTTCCAGAGGTATGGGGTCCACTGGATTGGGCTCTCTCGCTCACTTGCATGCATCTTCAAATGTGTGCACTGTGAATGGATTAAATTAGCCCAGAGCTCGAATAGAACAGCTCCGCCCAACTGCCAAAGCTATTGAATGGAGTCGCAAGCAAACGGGTTGGAGGAGAGCGGAGTCACGGTCTTCTCAGGTTCCAAATATACTTTTCTTAACTGCCTCATGTCTTGTTTCCCGTCCCTAATAAACGATTTCTGTTCAGTAGTCCGAAGTTGGCTGGCACAGCCGCGAACATTTCGCCCGGCGAGCGTGCGAAGATACAAGTGCTCTTTATACTGCTAACTGCCTTGTACGATCACCGACCGTCGTGCCATCAGGGTTTTTCAGCGACAGTGGCGATCATCTGAGCAGCCTTAACAGGCTCCTTCAAAGGTTAACCAGCACTTGAAGTGGCACTTGGAGTTCCTCTGCTTTTCGACTTTTGTAAACCGAGGCGCGTCAAAAACAATACCACGGGGCACGCAAAGCTCACAGACGCGAAGCGCCATAACAAACCGAAACTCTCCTGGCCGCCTGTGGCGCCACCAGGCATCGGTTTTCTTTGCTTCCAACATTTAGGTTGTCATTTGTCTGTCTTTCTTGTGGGATAAAAGTGCACTATCGGTTTCAAAACAAAACTTACTTCAATATTGAACCGTGCAACATTCCTTTGTCAGCCTTAGGAGATTCGTGGCTTCCATGGAGGAAGAAAAATTCCTCCAAGGTGGCGTCTCTGGTCCTATGACGTCAGCAAGCATGTACTTGCGAGATTGGCATGTGGCGGCGATACCTGTATTTTGGTTTTTGCTATTTCCTACCTTACAAGAGCTTTGTTTTCCGTAAGAGTGGTGTATTTCTGATCAGAAGCTGGTATTCTACCGATACAAGCCAACTTCAATTTCTTCTCAGTGTCCCTTTAAGTGCCTCTGCTGACTGTCCTTTTATTTGAACAAATCAAAAGGCATCTAGTGTTCTTTTTTATGTATGGCAAAATACAGCGCAGCATGAATATAAAGAGAGAATCTGTATTCTGTAGTTCGAAGAGTCGTTGGAAAATGGGGAACGTGTAGCAACAATTGGGCAATTAAGCCATGACCTACTGCCACGAAACCCGGTTGTAAAAGAGGCCCTGGGAACACTTACGCTACTTCTCAACGTTTACAGTGCGAAATGTTGAATATTGTGAGGTCTTCCACTGAAGGTTTCTATAAGGCATTGCTGTGTTGCGTGCGGACTGGTCAAGGAGGTTGGAAGCATCTCATTGAGCTCTGGGTCAGTAGTCGGCGGGCAGTTTGAATGTTCATGTTCAACATCACCATCACGACGTCAATTACGACGTATCAGCTAATTTGTTTTAGCGTAGTACACAAATGTTGCCGTATAAAATAATTATATGCAGGTAAATTTAGAACAGATCTTGAGCACAGTATAGGACTAGTCAACCCTATCAATCCTTCGTGGTGATAGCCATGCTGCTAACATCCACGCTGGCATTGTTCGGTATTGATAAATGCATAAAATATCGACATGTAATGCTCCTTGAAAGCTAATTAATGTATACTAGGTAGTGAAATACTCATGTACCGAAAAAACGCAGCGACCTATGGCGACATGCTGCCACTGTGGCTCTCATATCTAAAGCTTGCGGCACGTGTTACTTTGTTGGTGTTTTAGTGCTCTGAACCCATCTGTATCGGCACCCCACTTTTAAACGCTTGAATCTTCACGAACTGCTATTTTCACCAGCCTTTCAGAGCGGCAGACCACGAGGGACTACAATGTCGCATATCCTATTTCATTTTACTTTGAGCACATGACTAGAAAGAACTCCAGGCCTTAAACGTTCCTCTGGTCTAAAGGCATCTTGCTTTTCGTATTAACCTGTAGTTTACGTCACAGTTCTAAAGCTGCGGTTTGTTTTTGAGTGGTTTGTTTTTGGGCAGTGACATTCATAGATGCTTAGGGAAGGTATTTTTGAATGAACAAGATGAATACGCCGGGAATAAGTTAGATGTGGCGGCGAGCCGCGAAAGGTTGTTATAACAAGGGTAATACAGGGCTTCGTAGCAAAACGACAGGGAGCAACATGCGAAACAGTAAGTGACCAACTCGTTTGAAACATTAGCAACCTCACTAGCTACTGTTCTGGATTCGGTGCCAAATGTATAGGGGACACAAGCAGGGCCAGAGGGCGCTGCGGACTCCAGTGAACAGCGCCCTCTCCGAGCGACTCCTCGTAATTGATCAGGCAGGGCGATGAGCTTCGCCACTGACTTGTGTGCGTCTGCGGCGCCCGCCCGTGAAAGGAACTAGTTTTGCGCTCGCGCGTTCATTCTTTCTGGCTCGCGCTTCGGCGCCGTTGTGAGCGGAGCTTGCTTCGCGCACTCATCTGACAACGACATGCTATCTCTGCTCATGCATGGACGCCGTTGAGAGAAAAGAGCGCGTCCGCTCGAGGGTTGTCCTCGCGCTTTGACGCTGCTGCAAAACTTTTGCGCATGCTCTCGTGCTTTAGAGAGGGAGCAGCTTGCGTGCGCGGCGTCAAGCCAACAGCCCGAAATGGCGCTGATTTCGTCACTAATAGTTTTGTGCCCAGAGTGCATAATCACGTGGTGTACGAAGTGAAAAGTGAAATTAAAGGCTTTCTTCGAATGAAACTGCGGCACAAATGCGTTTCGCGTTTATTTTTTCTTCGTGTCTTCAAACTGTGCTTGATCAGCTCGATCTGCTTGCTTCCGCCGTGCGCGCTGGTCACACGTTTCTGCTACCTTTTTCTTTTCCCTTTCCGCAGTGTTTGAATGGCTTTGGCGCTAGGCTGCTCATCCCAGTGTGACAGGTCGAATCGCGCCACGTTTAGATTTGTGATAAATATGAAACCGCATTTCTCAATGTCGGTGCGCATTAATAAATCCCATTCTGTTCAAGACTATTAGCATGGGCGTACGGCTGATGCGACCATGTAAATCATGTTCGTTTGCATGTAGCTTGATCTATGGGTGTGCTAAATTGCATCAGGCACCTTTTGCCTATGCAGGCTAAAAGGCAGTTGTATTTTTCTCTAATTCAATCTACACTTTTATACTGCAATTTAATCTGGGGTGCATGAAACAAATCTGACTCAGACAGATTATTTGGTTTACAAAAACGAGCTTCGCATGTCTTTTCCGCAGACCCTTCTGTGGGCGACCGCGTATTTCAGGCCATTTGTATCCCTCCATTCGCATTGTCTCATAAGTATTCTGTTGCTGTACATATTGTTCAGATAATTAAGCAGGACATCACACCTTTCAGACAAACTAATGTGAACAGAAATATAGACTGCAATCTACGTGTTACTGCTCTTACTCGCGCTCGGACTAACTACGACACCGAACACATAGAAAACCAAATTACTACAGTATGTAATGCCTACCCTTCAATAATCCATGACACTTTATCCAGTAAAAGATTTTCTGAATTTAAAATGAAAATGATGTTGCTATTTTCACTTGTTCCTGATGTACCAAATGCGTATGACATGTAGTGTTCTCCCGAGTCCCATCATATTTTATATTGTGTTGCGAATTGTAGCGTTACTGCTGTATTTTTCTGTGTTTATAATGTCATGTTTCTTAAATTCTACCTGTTACTTCTGTATTTTCTTGTGTTTATAATGTCATGTTTCTTAAATTCTAGCTATGTCAAAACATCAATTGACGGTATTCGCTTTTGTTTTTATATATTTTGTCAATTCATTTTTTATTTCACTTTTGTGTGTTTTTTTAGGAAAATGAATTTGTCTATCCTTCTGCCATTGATGTGTAATCCGAGGTGAGGCCTCGTCAGGAAGTATGCTATTGACTTCCTTTTGCCTCACCCTGTCGGCATCTACTGTGTTTCATGTCCGAATAAACTGATTCGATTTTACTATAGCAACGCAATGCCGTTCCAGTGGGCGTCGCGCTTGCCTAGCCGCTTCTGCCATATGGTCGTAGATACCGCGGATGGCGTATTTACCATACAGATATCTAAAAATGTCTGTTAATCCGGAGATCCTCAAAAACGGCTTCGCGCACAATCTAGGTACAGCCTTGGGACGTTAAATTCACGAACAACTGGCACGGCTCAGTTTTGATGCGCATCGACGGGGCACGTAACGCAATTGCGCGGACGCCCGAGCTGTACAGTCCGTGGTCTGTAATCTGCAGAGCCACACTGCTATCGAATGTGTAGGACACAAGGTTTGTTCACATGTGGAATCGTGTCGGCCATCTTTGCCTTCATAGTTGTATGCGCTGCCAGTTTACATTGTGTCGGCCGAGTAAGTGCACATATATTTATTGAGGGCCCGCGAGCGCTCTCTCCTGTTGCCGCAGGCGATGGATCATTAGTACTATTTTTTAATCAATACTGCAGCACCCGATACTACACCGGCACTTCGCATTGAACGATCCCTACCACCTGGGTAATTTCTGTCGACAGCCCACACGCCAGTAAGCAAATGCGTCATTCCAGGGAAGCCCACACGATAAGCAAGATGCTTCCCCTCCTTTAGGCAACCACGGTGCCGCGTTCCACTTCGATCACCGCATAAAAACTGCCCACTGATGGACATAAACGGCGCACTGTGCAGTCGTCAGGCTGTGCTCGCATCCGCCGCCCCCGCGATAGACGAGCGCACGGGCGCGAATAGCACGTGGAAAGAGAGAAAGCGCGTGCAGCAGGGGAACACGGCCACTCAGAAAGCCGCGATGCCGTCGCGCCGGTCAACGCTTCAGAATCCCGCCGCTAAGGGAGGAGCATGGCGCTGTCGTCGCGCACCAAACATTAGGTTGGGGTCCCTATAGAAAAACAGCATTTAATCCACGCTATCCGCGTTCACTCGCAGTTTCTCCCTAAATAGCTTGTTAGTTTCATTTCACTGAAATCACTATTGCGATTGCCGTACACTGAAATGTTTAAAAATTGGAGCACATCATGATGTGATCCATATATATTTTCATATATTGCATTTCTCTCAGAAGAATGGGCATATATATGTAGCGTTATACACACCTTCATAGCGTTTTCATAAGTATTAATTTTTATACTGTGCGAGTTTCCTGGAGTTTTTTCAACCGGCTGCTTCTTTTCTGCTGCGAAAAAAAAAACATAAAAGAAGGCTTCAATACCCCATGATTGCATCGTCACGAAAAACGCGGCTACTTATTTGAGGGTTTATTTCACCAAAAGACATCAGAAGAGGGAGAAATCGAACTGTCCAATATTGTGAGCAATAAACCTTGAAGTTAAATTAGTCAGAAAATTATATATATATATATATATATATATATATATATATATATATATATATATATAGGAAGCTTAGTCACTGAAACCAAGGTGCATAGGGGAATGTTATATTTTTTTAAATTGTAGTGGCAATTGGTTTAAAGAAAATTACATATAAAGCAGCAGAAAAAACAACCATGCCATCGGTGGGATCCGAACCCACGACCTCCGAATATCGCGTGTGGTGCTCTACCAACTGAGCTACGGCGACGGCTGTCCAAAGCAGCAGATTGGACAGCTGCCGCCGTATCTCAGTTGGTAGAGCACCGGACTCGATATTCGGAGGTAGTGGGTTCGGATCCCACCAGCGGCATGGCTGGTTTTTCTGCAGCTTTTTAAGTAATTTCCCCCAAGCGATAGAATAATTTAAGTATTATTATCCCACTGATCAGCACAACACATTTGAAAAAAAAGTTTAACATTCCCCTATGCACCTTGGTTTCGGTGACTGTTGGCTCCCTTCATAAGTTTGTCAAACGAGCCCCTCATTTCCTTTACCTTGTCTGCTAATAGCTTAACGGCGGTCTCGGTTCTGGCAGTCTTGATGCCATGAGTAGCATAAGAGGGCTCTCGCACAGTTTCCGCCCTCGCCGTTAGATGACGTTCAGCGTCACACTCGCGGTATTACAGGACGTGCTACGTCCGCCGCTATGGATGAGGGTGGCTCTGGTGAACACTCTCAAGGTTCGCTTTCACCCAAAAAGCATAAATACCCACGAGAGCAGACAGTCGTCGCCGTAGCTCAGTTGGTAGAGCACCGGACGCGATATTCGGAGGTCGTGGGTTGGGATCCCAACACCGGCATGGTTGTTTTTTCTGCTGCTTTGTAAGTAGTTTTCTTTAACCTTGGTTACTAGGCTGCTAAGCTAACCTCACTTGATAAGTTTCTAGCGTTAAACGTTGCCAGGTTCAGATTCCAATGGCAGTCTGTCAGAAGCCAGCTATGATTGTGGCCATGTACACATCAGGGTGGCCAAATCCTGTTGTGGTGAGGGAGTGCGTTGTCGTTTGTGGCCACCGACATCAGGCCGCATCCCAGGCCTGGATATGCAATTCCATCGACATGTGCGGAGCTCTTTCTTTTTGAAACCATGAGAATTGCGCACCCCCTGATTCGAACCATGTTCCTCTTGCACGTGAGGTGGATGCTCGACCCTACGCCATTGCTGCATATGATATCGAATACACAGTGCTAGAGTGTGTTACAGTTTAGCACGAGGCGTAATTGGCTGCGGCGGTAGCACAGTGCTCTCGTGCAGTGGCGAGCGAAGCTGATCTGTTCGCGCCGCCGCCGGTTCGAATTGCAGACTAGGCTGTATTTATGTTATTTATTTATTTATTGTTTGCCCAAGTTCATCGTCAAGGTCAAGTTTCACACAAACTGGTGAGCCGGTTTACTTTTGTGAAGTAGCGCTTTCGCACCAAAACAAAGGCCCTATTAACGTTTGTATAACGAAGGAAAGGCATTAGCATGTAGGTTGTAGGTTTCGCCGTATACGTTGTAATTCCAATGTCTTTCCCGCGATTAAAATGTTTACCCTTCACAATCACTATTTTATGAAAAAAATAACAAAAGTAACCACTTCAGAGTGATACTGACATGACTGCTGTATCCGTGAGCTCCTGGCAAATGGACGCTCAGCGCGCCACCGCTGCGCTTATGCCATCGTTTGCCGCCAGGAATCGCTTGAAATTGTTTATGGTTTATGGGTGTTTAACGTCCCAAAGCGACTCAAGCATTGACTACCACGTAGAGAAGGGTTCCGGAAATTTAGACCATTTAGGGTTCTTTAACTTGCACTGACATCACACAGTACACGGGCCTCTAGAATTTCGTCTTCATCGAAATTCAACCTCCGCGGCCGGGATTGAACCAGCGTCTTTCGGGCCAGCAGCCGAGCGCCGTAACCACTTGGCCACCGCGGCGAATCGCTTGGAATTGGATTTTCCTGACAATTTACATCAGACCTAATGAGCTTGTAACAAGCTTTTCCTGCCCTTTTCACGTAACACCAATAGTTTATGCCAAAAATGTAAATCCGCGAGCTATGTCGATTTAAGCCATTTCATGTTGGCTAAGAGCCCAATCTCACAGGTGGGCCAAGTCCCAAAATTTGGGGTGACCCAACAGCAAAAATTCGGAGGTGGGTCAACTGCCAAAATATGATTGAGGGCCAAGATCTATATTACGGGCGTGGGCTAAGTATAATTTTGTTGAGGATAGGACAACTGCCAAATTTTGGGGCGGACAACTCGAAAGATTTTTCGACTGATGCAAGAGCCAAATTTCGTGTGTAGACCAACTGCAAAATTAGACGCCGACCAAATTCCAAATGAGAGGGGGGGGGGGGGTCCTTAAGAATTTCAAATTTCATAGTGTTCTCTAACCGATAAATTTTGCGAATCATTTAAAATTTCAAATCTGGTGGTGCGCTTTGAATGGTTTCCGTGGGTTCACGTGACTCTAGTTACGTCATCTGACAATTGACCAATAAGACAATTTGGATAGAAAAGAACCCGGTGGTTTTTGTAAAGCGAAAAGCTTAATGCTATCGCATTAATAAACAATACAGTCGTCAAGAAATTTGCTGGACAAAGTGAGTTCCTAGCCAGAAAATAGGAGGGGAGGAAAATGATCATTCTGTGAGAAGTTTCCCAAAATAGAGTGCCGCCGATGTGCACGAAGAATTGTTTAGTGCACTTCGCTGAAGAGTTTAGCTAGGAGACTTTGAGACAGCATAATAAACGAGGCATATGAGGGACACAATAATTCTGAAATAATGTTTGGGCCATTAACCGTGATTTAAAAGCAGCGTCTCCCCTTAAGAGAGCGATAGCTTCACTGTTTCTTGTATTCTGGTAGTTTTATTCCTGTGCAAACTTAACAGGGCTAACTTTTGCAGCTGTCTACTACAAGTTCTGAATACAAAGGTATCTGGCACAAAAGTTGCGATTTCTATATTTTTTGAAGAGTGCATGAAAGCCCGCTATTCGCCAGCACCGCCAAGAGGATTCTGCCTTGCTCTATCGTCAATACACCTACAACGCCGCTTCATGTCGTAAAGCTGCATTGGCGAGTAGTAAAGTGTGATTAAAGTCGAGGAAGGTAAATTTACACAGTACATTGCCTGTAAGGTAGTAGTGAATTCAAAACTTGTTAGATTAGCCTTCCATATGGCCCTGCTCTCCAAATAAACCCTAAAAAACAACCGACTGGAAACCGTGAGGACAAATATATTCTCAAAACGCTGGCAATAGTCAGTACGTTTCTATTCCGGTTCAAATACTGGTGAGAAAAAATATAACACTGGAAAATAAAGATGCCATACGTCCTTGTATATGGCCACAAAGGATTATGTGTGCTGAAGGAGTAGAGAAAAGAGGAAATCGCATGGTCACGCTAATGACGGGACTGATATTGGTCTATAAAATATTTCCTTATACACTGAAATATGCCTGAAACATTATCGGGCAAGCGTATTGCTCCTACTTACCACACTGCGCTGTTGGAACACAGTTACCCTCTTTGTTACGAGAAAATCCAGTCTTGCACGCACACCGTATCGTGTACTGTGTACAAGTCAAATGGCTGACTTCTTTACAAAGGGCTTCATTGACGTATCCCCTCCTGCAGTAATACATTTGGGCATTATTCCCGCAAGCTGAAAAAAAAAGAACAGATGAGCATAAAGCACTGGTGGTCATAAAAATTTCTTTTTCCAAGGACGGAACACCACAGCCACCTCATAAGCTTTTATTCGTTGGCACTACAGCCTTGTCTTTTAAAAAAATGTGCTACAGGACTCGTAAATTCCAAGAGGTCAACTGTGCTCAATATCATCGAATGAGCACAGCACTTTTTATTCATTGTTCGTTGTTAGCTATGTTGCGCTGCTCAATCTTTACTGTTTAGCTGTTTTGCCTTATGCTCCATCGTGCGGTGCAAACGAATGCCCTCTTGAACATCTATGACTTTACGAAGAAATGCTCGCAGCTTCGTCTGGTTATGCTTAAACTGAAACCAGGCACTCTGTATATAGTACCAGAAGAAAGGCACACGACTTCAAGATGGAGAGGTGATTAAGGCGTGGAAAGGAGGAGAGATCTCGGCTGCGGCGGTTGCGTTTCGATGGAGGCGAAATTCTACAGGCCCGTGTACCGTGCGATGTCAGTGCACGTTAAAGATCCCGAAGGCGTTGAATTATCCGGAGTCCTCCACTACGGCGTTCCCCATAGCCTGGGTTGCTTTGCGACGTTAAACCACACGAAACAAACCAAACTTCCAGATAGCCAAAGTAAGAACAATGGTTTACTGCTGGATACTGTATTTATTGAAGCGCGATACTATTTCAAATACGTTGTGGGTGTCAGATATACTGTCATCGCGCTATCATGCGAGCCCGATGCATCTTTGGACGGTCAGAAGACGGCTGCTGCGCAGTTGCTATTTTATTAAAAGCGGTGCCATATTTAAGACGCTGGGAAGATTCCATAGTGCCAGTTTGCCTTCTCGGAGTAGTGGTACTTGTGGTTTGCTCTGGATGAGTGACTCCAGCTGAGGGGGGCGGAGCCATGAGCTGGTGTGTTGTTGCATTTGCAGATGTGGAATTCACGGGTTGTGTCTCGCTTCCTGGGCAGTAACGCAGTTGTCTGTGAACAAACTGTGCAGTCGTCGTCGGCATCCTCGCTACCTGTTTCCGTGAAGCTTGCGCTGATGAAAAACAGGGTCCTTACAATGAAATATTCGACCACCTTATTTACAACATGGTACTAACTGGGAACAGCTCTGGCAGACCCACCCATTACGCTCTAAGCTTTGCGATGTCGCCCTTGGCTGGTTGCGATAATGGCCGCCCTTCGCATGTCTGACGGCGCTTCTTCACAACAGCGAAAGGGATTTTGCCGAAATCAGGCATATTGGTTCCAAAGCGCCTGTCTCGAAGAAGTGCTGCTGAGTAGTGGGCGAGCAGAAATAGCCAGAATAAATATCCTGGAAATTGTGCTTATTTACGTGCTTCACAACTTCTATTCCTTTCTCTGCTAGACGGTTAACTGCGGTGTGGAATTAAACGAGATGTATGCGAAGTCGTACTTTCTACAAAATACTTCCAGCGTTTGGCTTGACAACTGGGATACATTAACGATGCCTACTTCCGGAGGAATTCAATCTCTAGGAAACACAAGTTTTCCACTTTGTCTAGAAGCCTCTCCACATCTAAGAATAGAGAAAAAGCATATGCGGTCCCATAAGAATAAATGATGTCCGCTCGGACCCTGTACCCTGCACCTTGTGGTACCAGGTGCATTGCAAAAGGCTCCTTGGCTTGTTTACAGCGAATATTCGGCATGTAGATCAGTTCTAAATGAGAATTGTAATGCCACTTGTGAGCATAATGTGTAGCTTTGCTGGTGGGTTAGCCCTGTATCGAACGTGCTGTGCTGGATGATGACATACAAAAAGGGGAAGGCACAGCTCAACTGAGTTATGTGTCCTTACTATATCCGTCCTCTGCCGGTGCTGCAGATTCTATCATCGTTGAGGCCAGACAAAAAAACAAGGAATCTTGCTCTTTCTTTCACAACTTTAAGCGTAGGTGGCCAAACAGAATTCTTTATAGAATTTCTCCGCACAGGCTCTTCAGTATGATGGCTTTCAGACCCTTCAAAAGTATGTCACTGGTGACGGAGAGTAAAGATGAAAAAATGGCTGTGGTTTAGCTCTGGTTAAACCTGAAGTGACGCGATAGCTAACGTGCCGAGTGGCACTCGCTCAGTCGAATTGCAAAGTCAGTCTTCCGCCGCTCCGTGTCGCTGGGCTTTCCTTCTTCTTCATCCCTGGTGGATTCACTCTCTCACCCACCTTTCCACTCCCCCCACTCGGTGTCACCGGCACCGCGCCGCCGGCAGCTGCTCCGCACCACGTGACCAACCACGTGACTAGCCATGGCGCCCCACGGAGCTCAAGGGTGGCCACACAGCTCAGGGGGTGCCAAGCTGAAGGTTCGAAATGCTTGCGTAATGCAGCTATCGCTAAAACAGCTTAAGTTCTTGAATTTCTCTCTCCACTAATCAATTGGTTATGATGCAAGTAGCCACCCCAAGCAGTTTTCTTGCACAGTTCTTGTGTTGTTTTCGTGGCTATGCTATTTAGGAAGTGAAGTGCGCAAATTTGGACGTTTTCTGTGGTACGTCATTGTCGACTCCGCCGACAGGAGTCCATCAAAAGAGCATTTCCGCCAAGGACGAAGTGTGCCGAATAAGCATTTCTGTTTGGGTGAGTTGGTTCATAACTGCAATTAAAGGAATAAACTTGCGCAATGAGATTTAAGAAGAGACGTGGGGACCGGACAAAGCGCTCTGTCCTGTCCTGACGTCTCTTTCTTCTTCAATCCCTTTTCGCAAGTTTATTCCTTTAAGCACCGAATAGTCGTATCTAAGGAAAGGGGGTTTTTGAACAAATAGATCAGGGGACAGAGTTCACGGTGGGCGACACAAAACGGTGAGCAGGATGGCGGGCAGCGCCGACGGCCAGTCCAAAAACCAAGCAATCTCGTGCAGCGCGGCGACACTTCGTCTTTCATCGGCGCTCCGCCAGTGATCTGCCTATGCGGCATCATGCGCGGCCGTCATGTCTCGCTACAATTGCCCCGGGAACGAAGAGGAGCCACCCTGGCGACCTACGGCGAGGACAAGAGGAGCGGGTCGTAGTAGGTCTTCAGGCGGCTGACGTGGACGGTTTCTCGGCAGCGATGGCGCAAGTCCGAAGAGGGGTTGAGCGGCTCCACGATGTAATTCACAGGCGACGTTTGCTGGACGATGCGATAAGGGCCGTGGTATTCTGTACGGAATTTAGACGACAATCCTGGTGGTGTGCCTGGAAACAAGAGCCAAACTACGGATCCTATCGGAAAAACGTGTTGCCTGCGATCGTTATCGTGACGATGCTTTTGGCGGCCTTGGGATGCCGAGGTAAAAGAGCGTGCCAACTGGCGGCATTCCTCCGCATGCTTTGCGACTTTTGAGAGGGGCGTCCACTCGGAGGCGTCAGGAGTATATGGCAAGATGGTATCCGTCGTGGACGACGGCTCACGCCCATACAACAGGAAGAAAGGGGTAAAACCGGTGGTTGACTGCGTGCCGGTGTTGTACGCGTACGTCACGAAAGGAAGGACAGCGTCCCAGTTGGTCTGATCCACTACGACGTACATCGTGAGCATGTCTCCGAGAGTACGAATGAAGCGCTCGTCCAGCGCGTTAGTTTGAGGATGGTAGGCAGTGGTGGTCGGATGTACGATGCGACATTCGGTAAGCAGAGCTTCAATGACGTGGGAAAGGAAGACGCGGCCTCTGTCACTTAGGAGCTCGCGCGGTGCGCCCTGGCGAAGAACAAAATGATGCAGCAGGATGGGCTGCTGTCTCGGCATACCGGGTGAGGTGGTTGACGCCGACGATAAACCAACTGTCCCCAGAGACCGTACACGGAAGCGGTCCGTAAACGTCAACGCCAACGCGGTCGAAAGGACGTGCCGGGGTAGGGAGTGGTTGCAATTGGCCGGTCACACGAGGAACGGTTGTCTTCCGCCGCTGACAGGCGATGCAAGATCGGACGTATTTCCGAACATAGGCGTACATCCCGTCGCAATAGTAACGCTGAGAAAGTCTTTTGAATGTTTTCAGCACACCAGCGTGCTCACACTAACGGTCGGTGTGGTAAGAAGTGCAATTTGAGATCGTAAATGGCGGGGAATCGCGAGAAGCCACCGCCGACCATCAGGCATGTAGTTGCGGCAGTATAGAAGGCCGTTCCGGAAGGCAGAGTGCGGAGCTGGACGCCGTAATGTTCTTGAAGGCGCTACGTTTTGTGACGAAGACACGGCGTCATTAGGGAAGCAAACCACGGGTCTCTCCGCTGCTCCGCAGGCATATCAGCGATGGTAAGAGACGAAAGCACGGGATCTGTCGCCGAGGAGCAGGCACCGTCGCTAGGAATGGGAGACCGAGACAAAGCATTGGCGTCCATGTGCTTACGGCTGGAACGGTAGATGACGCTGATGTCAAACTCTTGAAGGCGAAGAGCCCATCGACGAAACGACCGGATGGATCGTTAATAGGCGATAAGCAGCAGAGCGCATGGTGGTCCGCGACGACGTCAAACCGGCGACCGTACAGATAGGGCCGGAACTTCGTTAGTGCCCATACAATAGCTAAACATTCCTTCTCCGTGTCGGAATAGTTGGATTCAGCTTTGGTAAGCACGCGACTCGCATACGCAACTACGTATTCTTTAAACCCATCTTTTCGCTGAGCCAAGACAGCTCCGAGGCCAACGCCACTCACATTCGTATGAACCTCGGTAGGTGCTGTTGGGTCATAGTGTCGGAGTATTGGCGGGAAAATCAAAAGATGGCGCAGGGTAGTGAACGCTTCGTCGCACTCGGCCGACCAGCCAGACATGTCATTGTTTCCGTCAAGTAGCTTCGTCAGTGGCGCAATGATCGACGCGAAATTGCGTACGAAGCGCCGGAAATAGGAACACAAACTTATAAAGCTTCGAAGTTGCTTCAGTGACATAAGTTTAGGAAATTGCGCCACAGCACGGAGCTTGGCCGGGTTAGGGAGAACGCCTTCCTTGGAGACGATGTGCCCCAAGATGATGATACACTTCCGAGCGGCGAAGTGGAACTTCTTGACATTCAGCTGCAGGCCGGCGTCCGTCAGGCAAGTCAAAACCTGTCGTAAGCGTGCGAGGTGCGTGGTGAAATCGGCAGAAAAGACAGCAATGTCGTCCAAATAGCAGACGCATGTCTACCACTTGAACTTCCGCAAATTGTTATCCATCATCCTTTCGAATGTGGCGGGTGCGTTGCACAGACTGAACGGCATCACATTGAACTCGTAGAGGACGTCTTGGTTCGCTACACTAAGAACAAATGAAATATTTCTAACCATGGCAACATGTCAGAAACTCGTTTAGGAGCGTTTCATAGAAATGGCTTTTCATAAGTCGCAATAACGGTCTTCTTTACACACACAGACAGGAAAGATTTCTCGCAGGCGAGCAAAATGCCTAGCTCCTCTTTTTCAAATTTCCTGTACCGCTCCCCAGACAACGTTAGCACATGCAATGCGGCTGCCGCTATAGTCGCCAGTGACCAGTGTGAAACTGCCGAAGCATCCTGCCTACGCCGCCGTTTGATGTGTCGCATGTTATTTTTGTTCCTGTTTCAAGGTCAATAAGTGGTAGCACGAGCGCTGCGGGCTGTGCCTCCACAACGCTTTGTGTTGTTTACTCTGTGATTTGGGCTGCTGAGATCCTGCTTGTGGTTTGATAAGCACTCGTAGCAGCGCTGTTCAGATGAGAAGCAGTGCACAGATGTCCCATTGTAGTTCATCACTCTTAACATGCGCATGTGGGGGTCGCCCAGGAAGGCGACCGCGGCCACATTTATTGGACGGCTGCCAGAGAAGAAACGTCAACGCAGCGGCGGCGGCAGCGTCCGACCCTTGCCAAGGTTCCAAGCGTTCTCTCCAGCGCGTGCTGAGCAGCATTTCTCCTTTTCGGTATCGGGCGCACTGCCAGCCGCGCGGGGTGCTACACGCAGAACATCGTGTTAATTTTTTTATGCTGCTGTGTAATAAGGAACATCTGGCAAAGCACTGCGTCGCGAACAACCAGCGGTACAGTCCTCGTACAGACTCCAGGCAGCGGTAAGTCCAGAGCACGCACGAGGAACGGAGCGTTCGGCGCTAGTCGTCGTCGTCTTCGTTAAGTGCCAGCCTCTGAAGATTCAGGAGCCGAAGACCAGTCTTACAATTATTTACCCCGGGCGAAAAGGCGCCATTCTGGCGGTCTAGGGCGATGCGACGACGGCGGGGTCGTAGTATGGTTTGAGGCGGGTCGGGTGGTCAATGGCGCGGCCTCGGCGACATGATCAGGGGATGGCGTAAGGGGTCCGATGAGTTAATTGACGGGGGACGTCTGCTTAAGAATACGGTATGGTCCCTGGTACTTGCTAACAAGTTTGAAGGAAAGGCCGGGACCTGAGGAGGGTACCCAGAGCAAGACCTAAGGGTCAGGAAGTTAAGCGGGAGGAAGTGCAGTGAGATCACGGGTGCTTTTCTGCTGTTGCTGGGCCTGAGAATCGAAGGACCGGGCAAGCTGTCAGCCTTCTTCGGCATAAGTTGCGGCTTGAGAAAGAGTTGTAAATTCAGAAGCATCAGGGCGGTAAGGTAGAATGGTGTCAATAATGCAGGAAGGCTCACGGCAGTAGAGGAAAATGTACGGAGAGAATCCGGTGGTGGCTTGACTAGAGGAGTCATAAGCGTAAGTGACAAAATAATAATAATTGTTTTTTTGGGGAAAGGAAATGGCGCAGTATCTGTCTCATATATCGTTGGACACCTGGACCGCGGCCGTAAGGAAAGGGGAAAGGAGGGAGTGAAAGAAGAAAGGAAGAAAGAGGTGCCGTAGGGGAGGGCTCCGGGATAATTTCGACCACCTGGGGATCCTTAACGTGCACTGACATCGCACAGCACACGGGCGCCTTAGCGTTTTTCCTCCATAAAAAAGCAGCCGCCGCGGTCAGTGACAAAATGGAGAACGCGGTCCCAGTTACAGTGGTCGGAAGCAACATACACGGCCTGCATGTCGCCGAGGGTGCGGTTAAAACGCTCAACCATACCATTTCTCTGCGGATGGTGGGCTGAGGTGGTGCGGAGAACGATGTTGCATTCCTGAAAGATCTAGCTTCTACAACTTCAGAGAGGAAGGCTGGACCTCTATTACTGAGCAGCTCTTTGGGCGCACCGTGGCGAAGAATGATGCGATGGAGAATGAAGGATGCAATGACGTGGACTGTAGCGGATGGCATAGGCGACGTTTCAGCGTTGCGTGTAAGGTGGTCGATGGCAACGATGATCCAGCGGTTGTCGGTTGATGTGCTGGGAAAAAGCCAGTAGAGGTCAATGCCAACATCAACAAAGGGCTGTGCTGGGCAACCCAGCGGCTGCATAGGAGCGGAGATGGTAACTAGGAGAAGAGGAATCCGGAGACGGCGCATGTGACGCAGGCGAGGACGATGGCGGAAGGTTGTACGTCGGCTCACGCCTATAATCATAAGGACGGTGGTCACGACTGCAACACAAACGAGCCACGTGGCCAGCGGCGCCAGAGGCGTAGCAAATATCGCGGTTGTCTTGCGCGCGCCATGGGTTGAGTGTCTGCGGCTGTGATCGGGGGTGGCCAGCCGGACGGTAAGGTGGGGTGGCCGGTCGTTGGGGTTCTAAGTGCCGGTTAGGTGGCCTGTAGACAGGGGCAGCAGGTGAGGGCCGCGATCGCACCACGGTATCGACGTACATCTGAGCAGCCGCGATCAGGGGTGGCTGAGTAGGAGTTGGCAGGAGTTCAGCGACCGGCTCCTCGATAACACGCTGTAGGTTGGGAGTGAGCGAAGGCGCAGGCGGAGGTAGGCAGGTTGACAAGCACAGCTGGCGTGCGACTTCCTCCCGTACAAACTGCTGGATATGCTGGAGGAGCGACTGTTGGTCCAAAGAACCGTCCCCTGGGAGAGTCAAGCAGGAAAGTGTGGCCTCCTGAAAGCCTGCTCGCCGGATAGAAAGGCGCTGTTTGCGCAGCTCATCGAAGCTTTGGCAGTAGCGATGATACCGGAAACGCCTTCTGTATAACTGGTGAAGTTTTCACCGGTTTGCTGTGTCCGACTTCGCAAGCGTTGCTCGGCGTTAAGCTTATGCACTGCGGGATGACCAAAGACTTGTCAGGCTGGTGTTGAGAGCGGCCTAGCTGGAGATGTCAGCCTCGTGGTTTCGAAACCAGAGATTGGCTACGTCACTCAAGTAAAGTATAACATTGGTCGGCTTGACTCTGTCATCCCACTTATTGTATGCACTTACGCGCACATAGGAGGCCAACCAATCCTCCACATCCGTGTCATCTGTGCCGCTGAAGATGGTCGGGTCACGCTGCCGCGCGGTGCCAGAACAGAAGACAGCCGACGGAAGCGATGATGCAGTTTGAGTTACGGTCTCAGGCATTGCAGAGCCGGTAGACAATGCGTGGTTGCGAAGCTCCAGGGCGAGGGGATCGTTGGCACCTCCACCACTTGTAATAAGGAACGTCTGGCAAAGCACTCCGTCACGAACAACCAGCGGTACAGTGCTGGTACAGCCCGGAGGCAGCGGTCAGTCCAGAGCACACACGAGGGTACGTATGTAGGCCTCAAACAATGCTGGCACATACCCACCGCGGTGAAGTGGCCAAGACACAGGCGGTTAATTGCTGGATACAAGAACATTTTGACGGGAAAAGGAGTAGTAATAGCATATGTAGGTTGATATCAATTTGAACCAAATAGCCTACTTGCGTCTTGTACTGTGAAATGTCTTTGTGCAAGAACATCAACAAGAAAATTCATCTCACATCAACCTAACGAGCATTTTTTGATGTTAGGTGTAAATGTTTCATTCTCAGCGGCTTCGTTTACTGCTTATAGCCGTTCATCATACTCTTGTCATTTAGCTCCCCGGACCAGAACGTCGTCGACAGCAGCATGCTGTCCTGGTGGCCCGTCAAACAAATTATTCCGCTTTGTGTGAAAATGATAACAAGTGTTAACTGCAAGTAAAAAACTGGCAGCGGAAGTGTACGAATGTTTAGGTTCGATCGCTGAGAGGAATTTTAATGAACTGCAGAGTTGGCGGTCAGGCACCAATATTTGCAAGTGCCAGTAAATTCTTCTTCAAGATCTTCAGGCCTGGTAAGGTGGTAGTATCGATAATCAATTATAGGATCAATGCACAATCTAAGTCTGGCATATTCTGTTTTCAACAAGAGCTAAGGGTTTGGCCAGTCGGTAGAATCGTGTTTTACAATGATTCCACTTCCCTTAATTCTATAAAGTACGTCGCGAGTGGGTTTGCGCAAGAACTGGTAAATCGCTGCGCTGGCTGGGCGACACAGATAGCAGCTGCCTGCGATACCATGCTTTTCGTTACATTCACGCTCCATAAACCAATAAGAAGCGCCTAAAATGGTTAACTGCTTCGTATTCAGCCCAAGCTTTGATGCTGTCCAGTGCGCCTTGTATTCGACCAAAAAAAAGCTGCGTCATGGGCCATTATGGCTTCATGACCATTCTTCCCAAAGTATACTTTTACAGCAGAGGCGCTATTCGCAGCAGCTAGTCTTTGCACCTCCGCTCGAAAGTGAGAGGTGAGTCCTCCATTGTACTCTAGCGGGCTGAAGCTCACAGACGTCAATTTGGAAGTTTATGGCGTGTTGGTGTACTAAAAACGATAGAAGACTCGCTCGTGATGCGGTACCCACAACGCACCATCTGCGCCTTGACAACCTTTTCGCGTCTGTACAGTCGCGAGTAAAAAATATTAGCACAAATCATTGTTATCAGAATTTGTATATCTCAACGCTCGGCGCTGGGGTTTGCAGGCCTGCCTATTGGGCCGTTTCCATATGTGCAGCATAGGGGGGGGGGGGGGGGACGGCTGGAAGTAATCTTTGTCAAGCATGCCATCGCCCGAGCATCGAAGTGACGACCCTACGTGACTGTGCATGCGGCATTTATTTTGGCTCGGTTGTCCTGAGCAAAGATGGCTTCTTTTTTATTACTGTTTTTTAATGTCCGTGATGCTTTGCAAAAAAAAAAAACTCGCGGGAACAATAGATAATAGCGCTCCTTTTAGCCAATACTACACAAGCTCCAAAAACAGACTTTATTTTCCCGATGCAACTAAATCACACAATTCACATTATTGGGAAAGTGTAGTAACAATATTAACAGGAGCACTATCCCATCAATTCAGGAAAAGAAGTCAGGAGGATAGCCATCTCGCTGTCGTCATGCGAGAGCAAACACGTCGTTGCACTAATGGTGTGCATATATGCCCCACCGACCCTCACAACGCTTTGAAGGCGCTCAGGGAAGGAGTCAAACAGGCTGCTTGCAAGGTCAGGAAGGGCATGGAGCCTGCTCCATTCCTATTGAACCACCGCCCAAAGGGTATCTTGCGATGACTCGCGCAGCTGCCTTTTAGTTAGATGCTTTTTCATTCACCCCCTTATATTTTCAATTATATTAAAATCTGCTCTCTTGAGAGGCCATGGCTTCTCCTGGATGCAGAGCTGTTCAAGGAAGGAAGGAAGGAAGGCCTCAGACGTTGCTGGCACATACCCACTACGGGGGAGTGGCCAAGACACAGGCGGTAACTGCCAAACAAGCAGAAAAAAACAACTATCCTATTCTTCACCAGTTGCCTGCGGGAGCAAGGCTGCGTTAAGAAAAAGAGAGAGGGCGAGACAAAAAAAAACAAATTTTGCTGGGCCGTGACAGTCCGCTGAACCCCCCTAATAATGTTGAATGGGAACGGCCCGGCACACTCGTTATCAGCCTCTTCGTCACCCGCAGCGCCACGCGTTGTCATTCCGGCGCTCCGGTGTTCCGTCATGTGTGCTAATCTTTTTTATTCGCGACTGTACCTATTTAACACCCAAGTAAGAGAAGACAAATCGCAATATGATGTAGGTTTCGGCAGGAGTTGCATCTCTTGGAATAAACAGGACACTACCTCGCGTGATCGCGTTGGTTACATTTCCTGCAGCGAAAGGAATTTCTGTAAACTGACTCAGCAGTGTTCTTTGAGGCACATGTATCAAGAAGCAGCGTGAATGCTGTCACCTGGCTTTGCCCAGATCTTGTTTTTCTGTGGAAATGATTTCACTACACGGCACATTTTATCAGCCATTAGAAATGTTAGGCCAATCTCTAGAAGCATTTTTTTCGCATTTGTTGAAATTACTCGCTCCAAAAACCATCCTATATTTGTTCACGGAACCCTGAAGTTCTTAGAATTTACGCTGCGTCTCTTCTTTCTTGAGGTCCCAGGAGAATTATTGAAACGATTTGAAATCACATTGTTTTCTTTAGCGACATACATAACATTATTGCACTTTGTTGTTCACCTGAGCAGAGTAGGCTTCTACCTACATCAGAAAGCTGTCGTAATTTTCCACGCCTCCTACATCAACGTGTTGAAGACGCGAAGCGCTTCATCACATAATTCCTTCGAAGAGAAGCGCAGGCATTAACGCGACAGCGTTAAGGGTCCCGTGTCGCAGAAAAGCCGGTGTCGTCTGCGGCGTTGGCTGTGAGCGAAAAATCGTCCTCCTCCTCCTCGCAATGCATGCCACTGCCCCAACAGATAGCGCGCGAAGGCAGCGCCTCCCGCTCGTCTCGTTAGGGCGCAGTGGGGCCGTGCGGGCACGCAGGAATCACGCGGTGAGCGGCGAACAACGCAGCGCGCATCCAAAGCGCGTTCACCACGAAGCTTGCGGCTTGCTGCCCGTTCGTTCAGCGCATCGGGTTTGTTGAGAACGATGTGCCGACGAACTACGACTACAACTTGACCCCCGCGCGTTTCGGCAAGGCGCCTGGCAGCGCTTCTACGTGGTTTGCTGTGTAGCGGCGCTGGTATCACCTGTGGCGCTGATGACGAAGCTCGGAGCGCGACCTGGCTCACGCAGTCCAGAACGGTTTCGGCAACGGGCCTGGCCAGCAACGTCAACATCCCGCTCCGCCGGCTCACCAGCCGCGGCTACCGGGACGTCAAATAAATATGGACTACCTACCACATTCTGGTGACACCGGACGACAGCCCCGACGCACGCAACGCCGCTCCTGCCCGTCCTGTTCCTTCACTTGGCCTTGCCGCTGCACGCCCCCTGTTCGCACCCGGCTTTCGGAAGCTTTTCATCGCAACGTGCGCACCTCCAATCACATCCGGTGAGCTCCTTCAGCAGTATCACCGCCCCTTCCTTCCTCGGCTTCCCGGCCTGCCCGCGTTTTATGCCAGGGACCCCGTTTTGTGGCTGGCGCTGCTGGACTCGCACTTTCATGTCCACAACGTTTCCAGCTGCTGCTGCGCTATCAGCACCCCAGCCGCGAACTCCCACCCGCTCTCCTGGCACAGCTGCGGTTTCCGTCTCCTGGCCCCGAGATATACGCCGACTTCAAGAAGGGCCTGACGGCGTATTTTGGCTAGGAGCTCCCGCCGACTCTCCGCGCTCCTGTTCCGGACTCAGAAACTGCGGCGCCACTCGAACCACCGCCCCTGGCCGCATTTTCGACCAGAGCTTTTTCGGTTTTCCCTCCGCCAGTTTATGCACCGGAGCCGCTCCCCATACCGGTGTGTCGACCATTGCCGCCACTGAATGAGCTCCAACCCATGGTTCGGCAAGTGCCACGCGAGCACGCGTCGGTCTCTTGCCACCCTTCCCAATCAGCTGCCTCATCCTGCACCGTGGTCTCTACCAAGCTTGCTCCACCCACTCCTTCAAAGGCCTCTACCACTGCCTCCAGGGATGCCCCACGCCCCGGCGCCCCAGCGTCGACGCGGGCTCTTCCGTTCCGCTCCACGTCTCCGAACCCCCGGGCGCCGATCATGTCACTGGCGGGCACTGGCGCCGGCCTATGCCAAGAGCGCTGTGTCGACTTCAGTTGTCCCACCGACCTGTGTTGTGCATTCCGGTGCACATGCTACTGCACAGTCCCCTTGTGAGCTCGACACACAGCGCCCTTCTGCCCTCGGTACCACATCCGCTTTCCCTGCGCTTGGACACCTGAGCGGCCGCAGTGGCGCAGTTCAGCTCTCTGGCCTTCTGCAAGCCCAGACGCTTCGACTTCATCCGAGCTCTACTTCCCATCACCCGTGCTCTGTGCCTCCGTCCAGCTCAGCGCTGCCCCTTTTACCTGCAACTTTCGCGCACAACAGTGTCTCCTTCCCGTCTCCCAAAACCTCCTGCCACCGAGACACTTCGGCTTTCAACAATGATTCTTTATGGTTCACCTCCCAGCGCGCCATACCTCACGTGAGCAGTGTGCCGTTCGCCTGTGCCTACTGGGACACCCATATTATGATTTCATCCTACTGCCCCGTGGCCCTTCCTCGGCCACCGCCCTTCAGCCTTGGCCGACCTCCCGAGGCCTGAACACAACGCCGGCGCCCCACTCGGATCATCGACTTTCGCTTCCCCTGGACATTATGTGCTCGCCCATATCTGCAGGCCCTTTACGGGACTTGTACATAACTTTCTTCGTTTTTTTTCCTTTACCGCGCATCGCGCTAGGGGGGGGGGGGGGGCATCTGTAGCGGCGCTGGTATCGCCTAAGGCGCTGAAGACGAAGCTCGGAGCGCGACCTGGCTCGCGCAGTCCAGAATGGTTTCGGCAACGGGCCTGGCCAGCAACATAAACATCCCGCTCCGCCGGCTCATCAGCCGCGGCTACCGGGACGTCAAATAAATGTGGGCTTCCTACCACAGCCGCTCCGCGCGTCCGTTTCACCGCACGTAGCAGAGCGATTTGTCTAACGGGCAAGGAGTCGCGCCGAACGGGCGATGGCGTTCCGTGGACTCCCTGGCAGTGCTGCAACACGCTGTCGCGTTCCACTACTAAAGGCGAAGCTTAAGAGTCCTCCAATTTTCGCTTTTCTACTTTGGATGCTTTCAGGCCTTGGTCTCAGTGATGAACAGCTGCATTTTTTGCTTCAACCACTTCCAGGTCTGAAACAACTTACCCAAGAGCTGCAAGGATTACCATTAATGGAGAGGCTGGCTACGCTCGGCCGCAAGTGGTCAATTCTGACAGCATGCATCAGATCGTAACGAAGGCACTCGACAGCATGATGGCGGGAACAGGAAGGCTTTTATTTCTCTCTGCATTATATTTATAGGTTTTGGACAGAGTGGCGCGCGCACTAAGCCTGTCAGATACACTCGATTGTGCTATCACAGGATCCCGATTCATTGTACATCCACCCAGTCCTTTTAAGAGGACCACTGGACCATAGATCCGCCGATTTGTCAGTGCCGGTGCATGGCGAGGAGTTGGTATACATACGCGAGAAGATCTGTTATACATGCGGTTAATCTTGCTTGTGCCGTCGTTCCGCGCCGTGATAGGGCGTTTACAAGCCGGCAGGCGAATGACCGTGCGATAGGGAACCTGCGCTGCAGTTTGCAGCATTTGTTGATTCCAGTGCCATAACACACTGCCTAGCGAGAAGAGCAAGCTGTTTTTGGCGCACTCTCAGTGGTTTTCCGGGCCAACTTCATGTACTTATTGGCGTGAGCCTCCGCTCTGTGTCGAAGCCACACGTGCCGTACGCCAGCTATCTGGGCTACACCGAGTGAAGCTAGGCAATGAATGCTGTCAGCCAAACGCGGGTATCTAGTCCTGCAAAATGTGTTCTCGCGTTTGCAGCGGCCCGAGCTGCTGACGATCGCAGTTTTTAGTCGTCGAATGGAACAATTGCAATGCCACCTGGGCAGCGCAGGTTCCGCATACCGCGAGTGAATTGGGGACTTTTGTCTGAAAGCACGGTGGTGGTTAGTCTTATTTTCCTCACCTAGTGCACATAGAAAGCCTGTGTGGTTGAGCACTCGTGAAATATCACAACCTATTGAAAACAGTCGGGATTGGTATGTAGCGGATTAAAAAAAAACATTGTGTTTTGATCTAGTCTTGAAACGGTATTGAAGCAACCATCGCAAAGAATCCGGGCGGAAGAACACAGGGGCATTTATTTGCATTGACTTAAATCAAGAGGCCAAAAATCACCAAAAATTGATTAAAGCTGTTTGCACGTGGAACAGAAACAATCTAAGAACAAAATGAAAAGTAGGAGCAATCAGGTGACTATGTTCCATTTGTAGCAAGAGGCTAAGCAGTAATATTTAGCGGTGATAACTTCAACGTGCTCGCAAATAACGGTGGTTGGTACATACCTCTGTTAGAAAGAATGCAATCACAATAGACTTTTGGTACCCTTTGTTAGGAAACAGCCTGGTAGTACTGACTTGCCCTCATGCGCTGTGAAGTTTTGAAAGCTATGTTTGAAGCTTGCCTTCGTAGTAGAAATAAATCGATGAAACAATGGTTAACGAGAGCACGCTTTTCCACATTTGCGGCATAAATGTAGGAATTAATTGCCCCACATACAAGGAAGAGGGGCCATTTTCCTCCTTGTTGAAGTGAAAGTTGTAGTATACTTTGTAAGGCAGCTCAAACCGGCTTTTGTGGTGTAATATAACGCAATATAATTTCCACGTTTCGATTGCCCCTAAGAGTGCCTGAGAGTCATTGCTGTTAGAACCTTCCGCATTCACGGTTCTCGATGAGTCATATATGAAAATTGGTCTGCTTCTGAGAAACTTATGTGAAACCATTATTTTTCTTAGCACTTGGTTTGTTACAATAGAAAGAAATTCAAGCACTCACCATCAAGGAAAGACGTTCCCAGAGACAAAATTAAAAATGCAGTAATAGCCATTTTAACCATTGTAATTCAAACCAAAATCTGAAAAGATAATCCTAATATTATTCATGTGCTGATAATTTCGGAACTCTAAGAGAATAATATGGTGCATTCTAATACGGTAAATATGGCTTATGAATTGGGGTTCGCGCTATTTTTCAACACTAGAAGAAAGCACAAGACAATTCAAAGAGCACCTACTGCTTCTCAGCATTCTGACCTCTACGTTCCTGCCCGCTGCTAATTATGACATTTGTACCACATTGTGACCTTGACGCCCGTGAAAGTGATCGTCTGAAGCACCCACGTATTCCTGCAAACAGCAAAAGCAGTTCTGACGTTAAACTATTGTGTGGTCAAAATTATTCCGGGGCCCTCGACTACGGCACCTCTTTCTTCTTTTCTTCTTTCACTCCCTCCTTTATCCCTTCCCTTACGGCGCTTTTCAGGTGTCCGCCGTTATATGAGGCACATACTGCGCCATTTCCTTTCACCGCAAACCAATTTAAAAAAATTAAAAAGCAACTGTGGCGCAAAATGTACCTGCAAACGCTATCCACACAAAAAAAAGCGGCCTTCGCGATCAACGTGCTTTCAGCGCTTCAGTGCGATGCATCCCTTAAACAACAAAAGCAGCTCTTCATTCCCTTCGCCGCCGCGGTGGCTGAGTGGTTATGGCGCTCGGCTGCCGGCCCGAAAGAGGTGGGTTCAATCCCGACCGCGGCGGTCGAATTTCGATGGAGGCGAAATTCTAGAGGCCCGTGTGCTGTGTGATGTCAGTGCACGGAGAAGAACCCCAGGGGGTCGAATTTCCGGAGCCCTTCACTACGGCGTCCCTCATAGCCTGAGTCGCTTTGGGACGTTAAACCCCCATAAACCATAAATCTTCATTCCCTTCATTCAGATTTATAGGCACGCTAACATATTTTGAAATAGAAAGGAGTACAAGTATATTGCACTGGGGGTCGCGAGATTGTCGTTCTTTTTTGAGGTGGCGTAGATAAAAAGTACAGCCGACGCCTCGTGTCTACATATGTCTTGAACAACTGGAAAGGTAGCCCTCTAATGCCGCTGCTGTTAAATTCCTCGAATCGAATTCGGTGGTTATTGTATCATCAAACTCATGACTAGAGTTCTGAAATGTCAATATATTGGGTAATTTCTCTTTAAAGGTAGTCAGGATAGTTTATTTGGGTCAAATAGACCAAAATCTTGTGACATGTGTTTTCAAGAGCCATACTGAGATTTACCTTTTAGCTTTTCTATGCTAAAAATTATAACAAAATTTAAAACATGGTATACTATCTTGAAAAAAGAAACAGGCACAGCTGTTGCAGTGCAATAATTGTTCAGATATAGCAGGTCGCCTTGTTGCCAAGTGCTACCATTCGGGAAATCTTCATCAGTGAAGGAAACACGCCGACGTTATGCTTGACTTCAAAATACTAACTAGAACCAAGGCAATTTTGTAAAATATGTGTTTAACAGATCGGAACTGTATACCAGTAAAGCACCAGCTTCTCGAATTCTTAAAATTGATAAAAATTCATTAAACTTTTGAAATCATAATTGTCTGAAAAAAAGTAGATTATTAAAAGCGTAATGTGTAGGTGCGAAAAAGGCGTAAATATGCTCTTATTTCAAACCTACATGTAGGATTCTTGTCTTTCTTGAGCCTGAACGAAATCAAGCTCAAAAGATCTCAAAATTGTCTCTGGACCGTCCGCATAGGTGCTGCAATACTGAAGCCCATAATGTATTCATTTGAAGGAACTCAGTTGCAGAAACCTTGAATAAATTGATAGTTACCTGTCAAGGACGAGTTATACCGCAACGTGCGTGCGAGACGCCCTGATGGCGAAGTAATTATAGCGCTCAACTATAACCACTGAAAGGCGTGGGTTCGATCGCGACCGCGGCGGTTGAATTTCGATGGAGGCAAAGTCATAGTGTTCCGTCTACTGTGCGATGTGAGCGCACGTTAAAGAACCCCAGGTGGTACAAATTTTGGAGCCCTGCACTGCGGCGTCCCTATTAGCCTTAGTCGCTTTGGGATGTAAAACCACCATATACTAAGCAAAATGCGCGCCCTTTCCTTTCTTGCATGCCTTCGATGGCTTCAGAGCATAACCCGAGTATATTATCAATGCAAAATAATTACTTGGGTGTGTCGGCGAGGTCATGTAATCAAAGCGTGTTCGCTGCAGTTGTGATATTCTCGGAAGAGGTAGAATCAAACGAATGATTGTAATCAATAGAAGATGATGTGAGAATTATGTGCAAAGATGTGTCGATAGGATGATAAGAATTAAATAGAGCCCAAAATGTTGAAATCCCGTCGAAATAGCGCAGTCGCTGATATAGTGAGTGGACGGGAAAACAAGCCGTGGATTGCAAAATAGTGGAAAATGGGCAAAGGAGTGGAACTGAAGTTCAGAATGGTTTTAAGTGTGTTTGGGGAGTGACAATTATTCGAACGAAAAGTTTGATTGACATAAAATAATTAGTTAATTTTTTAGAAGGAAAATTAGTTGGACGGTCGAATAGGCTGGGGATATAAAAGGGGGACAAGAAAGCAGCAATGGCGCCACATTTGCAAAAAAAAAAAAACGTGTGATTGAGGTGACTGAGTTCATCTGGTGTTTGGTATTAAGCGAGATTTCTGATTTTTGAGACGAGCAGAGCATACGCTTCAACTATTTCTGCCGCTGCCTGCAGTCGGTACGAGATATCAGCATTCGTTCCCCCTGCTGTCCAAATGGTTATATCATCGGCACAAATGCTGTGCTTTAGCCCCTAAATTTTGTTTAGTCTGTGGGATAGTCCTCTCATGGCAGAATGGAAGAGCATTGGAGAGAGGACTGAACCGTGAGGGCTCCATTATTGCCGAGGCCAATCTGCTTTGACGAGAGCCCTACAAAGCTTATAGTGGTCTTTGGATTGCTTAAGAATTTTTTGACATAGTTAAAGCACTTGATGCCTACTACGCTCTCACTGAGGCCTTCAAGGACCGCACTATGCTCATAATTATCGAAGGCTTTTTTAAAATCCAGCCCCAAGATTGCCCTGCCCTCCTTGTTCCATCGGGATCATCAAGATGCATCCTAATTGTTTTATTTCTTTTCGTGAAACTAAACAGCGCTACATATATGGACGAATACAGAGAAAGACGTGAGATGACGGGCGCTGACTCCAACTATGTTTATTAACAAGTATGTTCGTTGAACATATAAGAAAGACGGTAGTGGGTGCATGAGCAGCTATGCCCACAGAACGAAAAGGTCAAGCCAGGGGGGGTGAGGTCGCAAAACAGTTTTTTCCAAGGTGACAGCAATAAAGCGCTGCAGATAAAATTGTTTTGTGATCTCATCCCCTCCCCCCCCCCTCTCTCTCTCTGTTGCTTGACCTTTTCGTACACAACTGCGTGTCTTATTTCATTTTACCTCCACCTTCTGGTGCCCGGCAATCGGGCAGACATATGCAGTAAAAATTACCTGTGCCACAATAGTTTTATTCTCTTTCTACTTTCTTCCTGTGCGGACTTTTTCCTTTATCGTCGACAAGCCCATTTTGCAATCTGGTTGTTGCGGGCAGAACAATTTTATTTTTCTTTCCCTTTATAAGCCCCATCTTACATAGGTTTCCACGACAGTTGAGACATCATATTTGCAGCGGACTGCTTTGTGTGCGGTATAAATTATATAGAACGTGTTTTTTATCACTGAAAAAATACACTGCCACACATAACTGCTTTCACGGTGGTTACTGACGAGGAACTCGGAATATTCTGAGAAGGCCCGCACTGCTATTTCTTTCATATTTCAACATTCTGGCAGTTCTATCAAACGATGAATACATAGTTTTATTTCATACAGCATCTGAAATATAGATGTAGACAATTTACAGCAGGCGGTTCCAAAGTGCAACTTAGTGGCGAGTTCGTAAACAACAAAAATATGAAAATTCAAAGAAGACATTAGGCGTACAGAAAGAAAAAAATGTTGATCATCAACCAAAATCGCGAAGAGGCGAAAAAAATTTCATTTTATCTTTTCTTGCGTAACTTGCATTTAGGGCTATAGCTTTTGCTGACGTCTTTTTTTATTTGCTCGCAAATTAATTTTTTTCTTTTCGAACATTAACTTTATTGATGAAAAGCATCAGAAATAGTTGCGAACCACAGTTCAACACGGTTTTGTTCGTTTTGGTTTTTTTGCGTGAAACTGCCACACAAATAAAATATGTGAAGATTCTTCGACGACCACCGAATAGATCTACTGACAACTAGTGTTAGACGCATGTTAACCTAGCTTGTTTGCAACTTCTCCCGTATATAATGCTACGAAATATGGCAAATTTCCTTGCATAATATTTTAATTCTTGCTTTATGTTTTTGTTATCTTATGATTCCATTTTAAGTCATCCTGAACTAACACATGGCCATACAATATACGGGAGTGTCTGAAGTCGTTTTGGCGAAATCCATCTCGAAGCACCACGTTTTTCGCTTCAAAGTTTTCGATTGCCGAACATGATGATTTTCCAGCGGCTTTGTAATAATACTTTGACATTTCCGGGTTTCCCATGCCCTTGCCTTCTGAACTGCCCATGACTGAGTCTCCGAGAATTCCAAATCCTAATCACATGTTTCGGCCCCCGTTTCGCCCCTCTTTTGAAGTCTCGTATCCCCCCAACTCTTCTCCCGGACTTGCCCTTTTCCAGGCAGCGCGCTAACCCTCTACCCTGTGAAGCGCACTTTTTTCTTTATGATTTTACTCACTTTCTATTAGCCGTTTTCCCAGTGCGCAGAAATGCGCTGCGCCTTTCGTGCACGTTCCCCCACCCTCTTCTGGAAGCTTTTTTCGCGACCACAAAAACTGTGTAAAGAACAATGACTCTCCCCCCTGCAGCCACCCCCGCCCCAACCACCATCATCGTCGTCCCCTGCCACTCCTCACACCTCGATGCATCACGACGACACATCCTTGACTTGCTGTTGCCTTGGCTGGCACGGCAGCGCCCAACTGCACAACCAGCGCGACGAAAAAGCATGCAAACTCGAGCTGGCACCGCTGGTAGGCTGCCCAAGCGTCAAGCCACATCTGATACTATATGAGAGCTCCGACGTGGTTCACTACCCTCGTCTGCAATATTTTATTTGTAAGTACTACAAATATTTTGTCTTGAGATACGTTCGGAAATGAATGTGATTTTTGGGAGTAAGTGTTGCTTTGACGACATGTGGCTTTATGTTTTCCGGCAGAAAAAGAGATGGTGAAGGAACAGAGCTAAGTACGGGACATGAGACAAACATGGAAGCACAAACATGGAAAACAGAACTAGGCAAAAAAAGAGAGAACTAGACAAAGCACGCGGACGACTTCTATGTACCTACTCTCCTTGCCAAATGTCTGGCTTGACGTCGTGCGCAGTGCAAATCTGCCCGAATGGTAAGAACTGGTGCGACGAATTCCCCAAACATTCACTACTTTGTCGAACAGCGGGTTTGAATTTATGTGTCCGACATCCGATGCATTCAGAAATACGTTTGTCACGTAGCGCTTATGCAGGATAGGAATCATAACTACTTAGTGTTCCACTACAGACCGGTCGGTAAGGCTTTGTGTACTATTTCCTTACAGTTTTTCTTTGGCTTTCACACTTGCAGCTGCAATACAAAATCCGCAACTTATGGTTAAAGCTTTTGCGAAGTTATCTGTCAATGAAAAATTACTCTTGACTGAGAGACGGGTGTTTTGTGGGGTTTTAAAGTCAATTTCGAACATTGTTCTTTTGCCGTCCATGTGGAGGAGATGCTAAAACCTGTGCATCTTTACCTGAAGAAAAAAATGTGCTCTCAATTTAGAAACACGAATTATGATATTTAAAACTCAATAATATACAACATTATTTTCTTTAAATATCACATTATTTTTAATATTAGATACCTTTAATGAAAGTACGAAACGGCACAGTAATCTAAAAATAAACCATTTCGTAGAAGGCAACTTAAATTTCAATTTGTGCAATTAATGCGGTGTTATATGTTACAAGTCATCCTGTAAAAGTGTTGCGAGTGTCTTAAGGCCGACTGTGCCTGACATAATTCAGTGTAATTTAACCATTTCTATTTATTCGTCCTGTGACGGCCATATTTAGATTCATAATGATACCATGCTCATCTTTGCAGGCTCGATGCATTGTGAGGTCATCGTGCAAGAGGTGGACGAGGAATTTGTTTGAATGCAATAAAAAAGTCATCCTGCAAGAAGAGTGCAATGATCAATTGAGATATGACTGATCAGTTAACTGGAGGAAAGCTCCGTTAAGCACTCTATGGATGCCTTAGCCATGCACAGCAGCTTGCCCAGCTACGTTGTCCAACCTGAATCATGGGCACGCAGGAAACTTGAAAATAAATGATTATCCCAGAGCCTCTGCCACCATGCTCTTCGGTCCTCATTTCCTATAATTCCCAGGATGAATGGTCGTAGCTCAAGCCACCCTGTATGTGCTAGAAGCCTGATCTTTGTAACTAGATGCAATAAACTGGTTTTTTTTTCCTGAATTATTCGCAGCCCTCATTTATGAATATTTGCTCGGTTGAATGGTACATCCACAGTTTCAATCATTGACCAGTGAGTTGTTATGTTGCATGTGCCAGTTTTCGAAAGCAAGATACCAGTTCTTGAAGGCTGGATATCAATCTTTGAAATCTGGATATGCCAGCGTTTGAAAGCTGGATACCAATGTTCGAATGCTGGATGCCAGTGTTCGAAAGCTGGAAAGCTAGTGCGATGCGTTTACTAGCCCATGTTCGCGACACGAACGCAAGGCCTCCGTTGGCCGTTTGATTAGCCGAAAGTGTGTCCAATACTGGAGTGATTGTGCGGCCAATGTGTCAAAGTGGTAGCGCTTGCCAAAATGCCACTTTAGGACTTTCATTCATGCCACTTACTGCCAGTGATCGCCCATTGTTTTCCTAATGTTGTTGTGCTGCCTGGGAAGATAGCTGAACGCCGTTTTTTTTTTACTTCCTCGAGCCGATGCGGGCAGTGGAAAGGAATTGAGTAAAAGAGTTGGTCGCACCAGAGATTTCACAACAACATCACCTACAATGCGCACTCAAGTGAAGCTTGTTTGCGGACCGATAGCTAGTTATCCACAGTGAAAGGAGTTATAGCGTCTTGTACCTGGGGAATCAGCGCAGTGGCAGCCGTAGAAACGAAAAGGCCTGAAGGCTGGCAACAGCGGAATGGTCAATGACCAAATATAGTTGCGCCCATATGCTTACCTCATGTGCATGAAGATTGAATCTTTAAAACTTGAAGACATCTTTGGAGCTGAAATTTCTGAACACAGCAAATATGTATTACCCGGCAAGGATAGGCTCGGCCGACATGCCGGGCTTCAGAAACGTCTAATTCGAATATTTTGAATCTGGATTGCTTGGTTAGACGACAAGGTTGTTGTTGTTAGCCTTTAAAACGTTGGCACATGCCCACAGTGGGGGACCGGCCAAGAATCGGGAAGGCTACTGCGGATTTCCCGTCATTTTTTTTTTCTGATTGCTATGGGGCCTCTCTGAGAATACAAATTTCGCCCTTAGGCTTTGACTTCAGTCTCCTATTTACACTCGGGCGGCTTCCGCAGTACTATACTCTGAGAATACACGTAGTGCCGGCAAGTGCCATTACCGCGGGAGCAAGAAGGGTTAATGTACGTTTGGATGCAACTGATATGGCTTGAATCCGTACCTCACCAAAAACACTAATTGAACACACAAGCTAAGCTGCCATATAGCAAAGTTTGGCTTGACAAATCACGTACTCCCAGCTAACCATGAGAACTATTGTACACGCGAGTTTGCAGGTTTACACTAAAGAGCAAAGCATTTTTAATGACAGTTGCGAAATCTTTAAGAAGTTCATTATTTGTGCGGTCAAATCACCAGTTTTGTCATTTCATAGATTTCGTTTTCTCAGCAAGAGCTAGATTGTCTCCACGAAATGACCTGCTTTTTTTCTTATAAGCTTTGTCTTTGCTTTTTTGAAAAAGAAATTACCGGTGATAGCATTATTAAAAAGGAGTGTAATACTGAGCGACACTTGAGAATTATGCGAATTAATATTTACTTCCTCTCGACAACAAAACTGCGCCCCTTGCTCAAGGGGCAGAAATCATTTAAATGTAAGGAGCGCTTGATGCTAACAGCTCTTGAGGGCGGGCTGATGCGTTTCTCAAGTGAACAATGTGCCGAAATTTTCAGTGACTCCTCTTGTGAATTATTACCTTCTTGCAGGGCTCATAAATTTGCCTCGTGATGGAATTCAAAGCTTAAATGAGATCCGAAAAAGTTAAATAAAACAATTTTAACTGTTTCTCGCCTCTTTAAAGGACGTAGACTTACTTGAAACAGGTATTTTTCTCCTGTTACGTCTAAACTCTTTCATGGCGAAAGTAATGGGTTTTATAAACAAAAGAAAAATGTTCAGAGCTGTTAAATTAAGAATACATGATTGCCCGCACTCTGCTTCCTCTCTGAATGGACGAGAGCGTGATAGCAAGGCTGACATAGCCACGTCTACATGTACCACGATACCGCAGATTTCATCATGAGCAGAGCGCTTTTTCTCCGGCCTACACAGATAACATTCCCTTTGACCGCCAGAAGTACGCGAGGGTATAAACTTACAACTCGCTGCCTCAATGGCGACGGCATTTTTACATAATGGTTGTTTGGTAGATATGATGGTGAAAAACACATATTAGGAGGCTGTTCTGTTATTTTCATCGGCATAATTTATTCCCAAAATCAATTTAGAGAAAGAAAACTAGCGTTTCAAAACTGGGCAGCGTGGTACATAGGAAAAACTGAAAACAGCGATGTTTGGAAAACCAACAGTTTTGAAAAAGTTGCCAAAGTTGCCGCCACAATGAATGCCACCTAAAGTGGTACAAATTTTGCGCACAAGCTGTGGGCAAGAAATACACTGAATTAGGGCATCACAGCAGAGGTTCTCCAGAAATCGACTCACCCAATTCCACTTATTAGAAGATTCGAGCCTTAGTGACTGCGCCTGGAGCAGTTGGGTTTATGCAAAGAGCACAGCGCAAACCGCTACTTGTGGCAGCTATATATATCTCACAGCTCCTGCAAGAAGGATGGGGAACATACTCAGGCATACAATAGCCTGATATGTCTTGCCGAAGCCGAAGGTCAACTTCTTTGGCACTAAGGTGATTTATCATCAAGAATCGCTTGATTTAAAAGCTCGTAGAACCGAAACACTCAACTAGCTGAAAGGTCACAAAAAACTTCCCGTCGTACAGTGGCATTGTCTCATACTTATGCAAGCTGCTCACGTCGAATAAAAATGAAAAAAAACGCATTATTCTTACTCTGCCTAAAAGTACCGTGAAAGAGTAAGTAAGAATACTGAACTTTTTTGTTTTTATGTGGTCTTCCTCGAGTCCTAGAGCCATCTAAATGACGACGTGAAACAAAGCGTGGTTTTTCAAGAATGGCAGTCAATCTGCTAATGTAAAATAACTTACCATGAGATCCTCAGCCTGTTAAGGAGCCTGTGTGATCCTCACAAGCGCGTAAAAAGCAATGCACCAGAAGACGGCATCGCCTGGTTGTGTACACCACGATGAGGATACTCACTGAATATGCAGTACTTTATAGAATGTAAGGGCTGAACTTACATCGAACTTTATGGGAGCTTATAAATTTTATACAATGCGTGTTGAGCATTGCAGAAAACGCAAGTTTTACGAACTCGTAACAGTTCCTTGTCTATTTAGCAACAAGCAACGTGCTAATAACTGTACAGATGCTGGATATCGAAAGGATGTGGAGTGTTGTGTGATGTAATATGTGTTAAAGCATTGTGTATGTGTATTTCTTGTAGATAGAGTAAGGCCGCCGCTCTTTTCCAGCTGCGTACCTTTGCAGGAGGCCGCCACACGCGGAAGCGGCTTCCCAGTACAAGCGAGAGCCCCCGAGTGCATACTGGGAATGAATAGGGCCTCTTGACGCACCGACCCCCCCTTCCCCCCCTCCTAACGACGTAGGCTATAATCGTAGAGGCACCCGCAGCGTCCCGCAGTGCCTCGTGAACAAAAGCGTATTTCCAGGAGGGCAGTGACAAACACCTGTTATGGAGAACATGCCGTACCTACCCAAACCGTGGGAAAACAGGGCCGTTCCTTATCTGGTTTCCCGGAGCGGCAGACAAACCCCTTCATGCTTATTAGCTGTGTCCCGCCGTCGGTAGTGCGGCAGCTTCGTGGCCCTTTCGCTCCCTCTTCTGTTGCTTACAGGCGACGCGGACTGATGATGGGTGGGAGCCCATCAGGGTCAAGAACTTGACGAGCAACGTGAAGAGCAACGGAAAGTGGGGGTGGCGGTGTGCCTGCGGAAAGTCGGATTGGCTCCGGAGGAGGGGGGGGGGGGAGCGTGTTGATACTCTTAGTTGATAGACAGTGGTGGCGTATTTGTTTTTGATTTGGTTTGTGCTGTTAACGAGACCCTGGGCTCGAGGCTGAGCCCAATACATGTGGTTGTCCCCATCTCGCATGTTATTTTTGATTGGAGAATTGATGCGATGCTTAGGGCGGGCCACTGATAATGACCGCCCTTAGTCCTTTGTTAGTTAAGTGCTTAAAAGCGCATGTGGACGGATGCAGTCCACTCCAGTCTGAGCTGGGGGTCCATGCTCAGCATGTAACGTGGTGCTACTTAGGCTCTAACCCGTCGGGTCGATGAGTGAAGTAGCGCAAAGTAAGTTTGTTCTTTTGTAAATTCAGTTCTGCTTTTTCCAGTTTAATTATCTATATATGTATGCTGTAAATATATGCTCTGCTGTCATAATCTACAAGCTCGCCTTCTGTCCATCTTCCAAGCCAAACGACACTAGAGGAAGGGTTCGTAAACCTTCCTCGAAGAAACGAACGACCTGAAATTCTACTGATATGTAATCGTGGAATTTCGCGTGTGAATGTATATTTGCCAATAGATGTATATCAGGTACGCGGCGAAGGTGAGCCGATGTAGTTTCCTTGCGTGCACTTCTCTGTTCTTGGCAGCCGGAAAGGTTGCGGCCGTTTTATAGCACTGCCACTTTTTAGCTAGACGCACAGTTTCGCTTTCTCGGTGTCCGGTGTCGGCGTCCGTAACCTGCGCGTCTCGGTTGGAAGGTGGCAAAAAGGAGGGAGGGAGAGGGTAGGAGGGAACGGCTGGTGAGCGGGACAACGCGGTCGCCAATCAGAGCAGAAGAGCTGTGGCTGGTTTCGGTCGTATACAGGGTGTCCCAACTAATTTTAGCCAAGGTTTAAAAATATGCCGCTGCATTCTATGGCGAGGTGACAAATTGCATGTCTCTGGCTATTGTATAGAGCAAATCAAACTATTTTTTGCATGTGCTTAATTGCATAATTAGTCGAGATTCATTAACCAACTTCGCAAGCAATGAAGATAGGCGAAAAAGTCCGTTGAGGAAATTGTAGAACGGTCCGCGAAACGTCCAATTGAACAGGTTCTGGTTTCCCATCTATAACGTATTGGCTTTTTTTCGCTCTCTGCAGATGCCCGCGAAATACAAAAATACCACGTGACGTGCCCGCTTGCGCGCGGCGATTGCAGTGCTCCCAAAAGTTCAGTGTAGGAACGAACAAATCATTAAGCCCGGTGTGCTGCTGCTTAAAAAGCTGATAGGGCTGCGACGCAGGCGCTGGCTGTGTGATTTACTCGAGCGCAAGCGATAAGGACTGTGCCTGCTTGTCGCTATCAAGCGCCACGAGAGATGCATACCGCTGGCGTCGCTGCCCTGTCACCTTTTAGGCGGCAACACATCGGGCTAAATGATCTGTTCGTTCCTACACGGAACTTTTGAGAGCACTGCAATCGCCGCGCGCAAGCGGGCATGTCACGTGGTATTTTTGTATTTCGCGGGCATCTGCAGACCGCAAAAAAAAAAGCCGATACGTAATGGATGGAAAGTTAGACACTGTTTAATTGGATGGTTCGCGGACCGTTCTACAACCGTTCTATTGGCGTAACGTCTCCTTTGCCTCATGAGCTGTTCCTTAGTGTGCATCCGCCCTCACCCCGGTTGCTGTCTTCTAAGAAGGTATTAGAGCTCTGAAAGGAAGAAACGCACCTTCGCATTCTCAACAGCAAAAGGGAAGCACTAGGAATCAAGGTTACCAATCTGCTTCGGAGCTGAAGGTGTCTTGTTACTGAACTTTGACTGATGCATAGATACAGCTACTAATAGTTTGGTTTACTGGGTTTAATGTCCCAAAATGACTCAGGCTACCTACTAATGCCCACTTACCCACATAATTCTTTTTTCGGCGGTGGGCCTACTTTAGAAATTTTAGCGGTCCTCGGATTTTCAAATTTCGTTGTTTTCGATCCCCTTCAGGCACTGGGTCCCCATATGTTGACGCAACTTAAGCTTCTTCGTTTTTTCGCACGCAAGGCG
This sequence comes from Amblyomma americanum, assembly GCA_030143305.2. NCBI lineage: Eukaryota > Metazoa > Arthropoda > Arachnida > Ixodida > Ixodidae > Amblyomma > Amblyomma americanum. The sequence continues at coordinate 134,209 of JARKHS020017098.1, forward strand.
AATTTGCACCTTTTAATGCCGCGCTTTTACCATCTCGACCCTACCTTTCAAGTTTGTGCGTCATCTCTTGCCGCTACAGCGAAATGCATTTGTAAAAAAGAAGGAAATATGTGCATCATGTCATTCTTTGGCAGTACGAGTGAATAGCTTTCTTTTTTTGCACTCTTCCTTTCCTAATAAGTGAAGTGTCTCTGAATTCTAGAAGCCTGTGTACAGTGCGATGTCAGTGCACGTCAAAAAACACCAGGTGGTCGCAATTTCCGGAGCCAATCACTACGGCGTCTCTCGTAGCCTGAGTCGCTTTGAGACGTTAAACCTCTATAAACCATAAAACCGGCTGTTGAGACATATCTTGAGGTTCTAGATTCGTATCTTGGGTCAACGTTTGTGAAGGGACAGAGCAGCGTTTACGTACAGAAAACGGGAGTCTGCATATGCTTGGGGGTGGCCCGTATCCTGAGCTATATTATCATTAGCGTGCGTGGACCGAAACAATGAGTGCAGCATTAACAGCATCATCCTGCGGGTGTTCAGGAACGTAGACGACTATTTGTTGTTTGTAAGATCTGTTGAGCAGCCGGGGGCAATATGTGATATATTGCAGGCGTTCAAGGAGCAAGGCATTTAGAGTTCACTGTTGAAGTGCCGCATGAAGGGTGCCTGCAGTTTCTCGATCGGCGCATCGAGATGAGGCCACAGCATGTTTGCTGGGCGAACCACCCGAGCACAGCAAAGCCCGTCCTGACCTTCGCTTCAGCGCATTTTGTGGCGATGAAAAGGGGGATTAATGTCTGGTGCATATAGATGGCGCTCAAGAGGTCTTGCCATGAGAAGATTGGTCCTGCCTTTGCTCTTCAGTGTAATAGGCTACCGGCATCAGCCGCCTATCTACACGGGCTTGTTGCCCTTGTGTGCGAATGTTTGCTACACAGCGTCAAGGGAAGTGCAAGGGCACCGGGTGAGGAAAGGTTGTCAAGGCAGAAGACAGTCGTTCTCCCGTACCTACATAAGCTGTCACAAGATCTGAAGAATGTGAGCGCAAGGTACGGTGGGCGTGTCGTTTTCTCGGCGCCAATCAAGTTTGGAAGAACCTGCCCCACCTTGAAGTGGAGGTTGGAAACACCCTCTCGTGCACAACCCATCGGGTGTACTTTCGACACATTGCATTCTATACACCTTGTAAGGTTGGGGTCGTGTACAACGTTCTTTTCACATGTGCTATATCGCTGCTATATTGGGAAGACAGACCGATGTGTGAATATGCGCCTACGGGAACACTCTTTGTCTTTGCGTAACTCGGTTGGCACGCATCTGTCAGCACATTGCGCTACATGTGGACAGAAATATGGCGAAAACGTAAGAACAACAATTTATATGCGCCCCTCTTCCATGAATTTCAGATTTTGTTTTGTCATCAGACTAATTAAGTAGGAAAAGTTCTGAAACCTTTCATATCTAGAGAAGTGGCGGTGAATGTGACAGCCCTCCCTCCGTACAGCTCTATAGCAGGCAGTCTGCATTTTTGGCTAGTCATTACTTGTGATCTTCGGTTCCGATGCAATCTTTGGTTTACACTCATTTTGCTCGCATGCTCATTCCTTGAGTGTGTAAGTGTGCCGCTGTCAAGTATTAAACATTTGACTTGCCAGACAGCGCCATGTTTACCGTCTTGTCTTTTGGTCTGTTTTTTTTTATGCTCTCGTTTTTTAAACGTGAATCTATTCCATGTAGCCCAAATGTCAGTCCTAATTGAGTCCTCTTATCAAACTGAATCTGGTGTACTCAAAGTAACAGAGTTAATGAGATCAGCAAGGCATCTCTATCCTAAACCGAAAGAAGGGGAAACGTTGCCTGTACGCACGTATGTTGACATTAACACAGGCAGCTCCAGAACGTGCAGTGAATTTAATCTTTATCGGCGCCAGCGGGCATGCTCAAGCAGAATATTTCTTCACGTACTCTAAAGGAGTTTTTGCGAGCATTACAGAGAGGATTATGATTAAGATGAATTTTTAAGGCGCAAGAACAGCTTTGACAAAAGTGCGCCATACCATGGCCCAAGGTAGTTTTCATTCAACAAGGTGGGGTCAAAGACCCATTTCACAAGCATTTCATCCTAAGAAGCCGAGCACCAGGCAGGGGAAAGCTTGTATCCATTGTATCACCGGTGGGTACCCGGCGGAACTGGGCATCGAACCCCGTACCTCCCGCATACGAGGCGGATGCTCAAGCCACTAGGCCACCGCGGCGGCGGAGAGGATTGATGAGATATATACAATTATCCTAATATATAACACTGTACATAGGGCGTGCATACATATGCAAAACACGAGCGTCACGTACCCGGAAACATAAATAAATAGAAACCGGGTTCAGAACACCTAGACAATCAGACTACTGTGCTAGGTATCAAAATATAAAAGAGTTCTATTCATACCACACTCTTTAAATGGCCAGCGCACATTAATTACTTCATTTAGCTGATAAAAACGTAGTTGTTATGAGAACAATTTTTGCAGGTGTTTTATTTCAACGATAATTGGCAAAAAACAGTGCTAAAAGACGCGCAAGTTTGATATGAGCGATGCTGTGTTCTACCTTAAAGCGATACTACAGTTAGAGAAAGATTCGATGCACTGTTTTGAGATAAGATTCTATGAATGGCGAACGATTGTGATGAAGTCCGTGGGGCTGAGGAAGCGGTGCTTGCGGTTTGGACCTTGAAGTGAGCCAGAGGTAAAACCTCTTACGGCGCACGGTGTCCACCGTTATATGTGGGACAGTCACTACGCCATTTCCTTTCCTCAAAACCGGTTCGAAAGTCGTAGCTTAAGTGGGCGCTCCTTCGCGAATAGTTGTGCCATTGTTGTTTGCTCTGCGTATACATTTTTCGATATTTCTTGCGTCTTACGTTCCTCTTGTAAACCCACGTGCGGCGTTTGCGGGCCGTTCCTTAATATCTGCTTCTTTAAAACAGGGTCGCGGCGAGAGATAAAGTGTGTGGGCAAATATTTGGGCAGCAAAAAATACTGCGCCTTCCCAGAAACCACCCTCCTAACTGCTACTGGGATAAACAAGTGTCTGGATTCAACATAATGCTTGAGAAACAAAGCATGCTTCTGGAGATTGTTCACCCTCTTAACTAACCAGTCGAGGTGTTGAGCGCCGAATAAGTATGTCGACTTCACGAGTTGCAAAGGTGTCAGACGAGTACCTTCTCGTTAGATATTTAGTGCCAACCAAACGTCTTCACATGTTACGTACCTTGTTGCTAGATTCTGTTCTTAAACCACCTCCAGACCCTTACGTCATAAGACAAACGACCATCCCCTGATGCTACAGTACATCCTTAGGTAATTGCTGGAATCCATCAGCAGGCATGGACTGATGGACTCAAAGGACAACCGGCGAGAGATTATAAATTGTTTTATAGATTGTTCTCCTTACCACACTGGGCACGTTATTTAGAAGTATTTTTATGCGCGCTAACAATAAGGCTTCGAAAGTTCAAAGAACCTGTTTTCTGTTTCTCTGAGGTCAGCTTGATAGGTGCTCGTCCCTGGCTAGCGCATCCTAGTCGACCGGCGTGTCGGCTTAACCAGTGGGTGCGTTAATAATATTCATCCACCGCTGATGGCACCTGCGGTCAGCATGACAACCAGAGTATGGTTATCATCCTGAATGACTCCACGTCGGATGTGCATTTATTAATGGTGTGCGTCTGTTTGTGCACCGTCGTTTGTTGTCAACCTTGTCAACTTATCCTCCCAGATTCCCCAAACTCTGGAATGTTGTGTAGTGTTCATATTTTCAGAAGATATCTGCGTTCTGCCACATTTTAACTACACACACAAGAAAAACGAAGACCACAAGACCACTGTTCTAAAACCACAGTTGTCATTGCACGCTTGTGTAGTGGTCACTCGTTTTTGTCCTTTGTGTAGTTGATAAGAGGCAGCGCATAAAATCAATAAGTATAAAAATATAACTAGCCTCAATTGCTGCCTTGTTTTCTGTTTTCATCTCCTTTCAAGGAGCCGAATAGGAACAAAAGGTCACGCGTCTGAGTGGTACCATCGTGAGCCCCCCTGGCTAGACCACTCAAACGGCGTGATTTGGGAACATGGACATCTACTGCTAATGCCTTGTTTTAGATGATCTGGATCCTAGTTACGCCGCGCCACATTTGGGGGAATTGCCGTCATTTTCTTCGCTTTTGCAGTCTTCGGCTATGACTGAAAGCTTTGGCGTCGCAAGGCCGCAGAACAAAGGCAGAGCTAACATATCTCGCCGTGCAATTCCCTCAAAAAACATTTGCGTCTTACCCCTTGGGCGGGCGTCACTCCCTTTGCTTGCCATCGTTATTGTTTTTGCGCTCTGTGCGCTTGAGTTCGGCACAGAGCTTGGTAATTTATCACCGTCGCTAACGGTTGGATCGCTCGGGTGTTGTCGCCGTTTTCTCTTGTGAACCGACTAAGCGAAATAAATTGTGGACTGTAATAAATGATGTAAGCGTCGTATTGAAAACATATTCTTGTTTTCTGCGGCAACCAGCTGGTAAAACAGAGAAAACGGCGACGAGACACAAACAGACGTACATCATTAATAAAGGCTTTAACACATCATGCGTTGTGTCATTTGGGAAGATAACGTACACGGGTTGCCATGCCGACCGTGGAGGCCATCGGCAGTGGGTGCCTGTCATTAACGCACCCAGTGGTTAAGCCGACGACGCCGGACGACAACGACGCGCAAGCCAGGGACGGGCGCCTATCCAGCTGGCCTCAGACAGAGAGAAAACAGTTTTTTTGAAGTTTTAGAGCCTTTTTCAAAGCGCACTAAAATACTTGAAACTAACGTATCCAGCTATTCTGAACCCTTATGCTTCTGGCATACTATGTGCACCTGGCATGCCAGGGGGCATTCCCAACCCCCTGCCCTCACAAAATCCGCAGTGTTGTCAGTGATAAAATTCGCGAATTCTAAAGCTATCGCATTCGCCACACGAAATGTAATTTACTGTCCCCACAGTTTTTTTTTAATTTATTATGGACACTATCTTCTGCTTTTCAACTCTGCGTGAGTACTGCTCAGTAAGCGGACACGGCAGGTGGGGATTGGGAGGTTGGCGCGGATGGGTGCCTTCATTTCTGCGCCTGGAGATTAGCTGACGGTAGGCTGGCTCACAAAATTGAAGCCAGCCAATTAATGTCCAATAGTAATGTCCAAGCGCTCCACAAGGATTCGAAGGGCTGGGAGGTGGTTGGGGCCAGGGAACAGACGGCGCTGTCCTTGGCCCCTTGGTTGACAGTCGACAGCCGTGCGGTGCTGTCGCTTGTTTCGGTGCTCTTCGGATTACGCGTGGTGACCGGGACCGGACGGACGGACTACTGCGGTAAAAGAAACAAGTGCAGGTCCTCGTCCAGGCAAAAATAAAGCAGTCCTCTCATCGCTGGCTGGCTGAAGTTCGCGATTCAACTAAATGGGGGGTCAATATAAATTCTGGAACCATATAAGCTGGCTGGGTAAAGCGAATCACAGAAAGCACGAAAAGATTCACGATGCCGAGGGAAATTGTTTAGACGGAGATGACGCTGTGAGCTACATTTCATCAGTTATAGCTGAGTCATTTAAGAAATACGATAGAGTAATCACCCCAAATGAGGGAGCGACACAGGACAGCTCAATAGAAAACAGCGTGGAACTGACCAATTTTAACTGGAAAAAGGCGGAAGCAAATATTCCCAAATGCACGTCCGCAGGAATAGACGAAATTCAAACCATGTTAATTAATGATCTTTGCGCAAAAGGCAAAGATACGCTGATTAATGCATTGGAGGCAGTCGTAAGAAATCAGAAAATTTCGCACAGCTGGAAACAGGGTAAAATGAATATGAACTATAAAGGGAAAGGAAATAAGACTAACATAAAATCCTTCCGACCGATTACGGTAACATCAGTTATATTCAGGCTGCGAGGGAGCCGGCAATAAAAAAAGCAGTCGTTGTTAGAAAGTAATAGAATACTCGGAAAACTTCGCAACGAGTTCAGAAGTAGCAGGCGCTTAGATGATAGCCTGTTCGTGCTTACTCAGAGCATAGAAATAGCTAAGACGGAAAACAGACTTTTGTATTTAGCCTTCCTGGACATAAGCGGTACATACTACAACATGAACAGGGAACTCCTGTGGAACATTTTAAAAGGTGGAGGTATCAGCCATGAGGTAATTAATTTTCTGCAGGAAATATATCGAGAAAATAAACTTGAAATAACATGGGAAAGAATTAAAAGTAAGAAAACTGTCGAGGTACACAAAGGATTAAGGCAAGGTTGTCCTCTATCACCGCTGCTGTTCTTGCTTTATATGATAAGTAAGGAAAGAAGGCTACAAGAAAGCAATCTAGGTTATAATCTGTAGATCTGTAGATACAATAGAACATATCATACTAAAATGTGGTGGTATCCATCCCGATGTCGATGCTAGCACAGTAACTCTTCCTGAGGCCCTAGGGCTTAGAGATAACAATAGCAATGGAAATAAATCTTCGATGGAAATTACCGAAACTCGATTGGAAGATTGGTAGCTCAACAGCAGAGAGGTGACATAAGGTTAAATGTGTAGGAAGGCGTATTTAAAGAAAATGGCGAATTTTAATAACTTTGGACTAAGTTACACAAAGAAAGAAGAAAAAGCTGAGCATGGTGGCAACTGCCATCTCCCCGTTTCAAAGGGAACGCTCCAACCATTCATACATCCATCCATCCGTGGTAAGGATGGGTGCACGTCTCCTGCAGTCGCCTGTGACTGGTTATTTAGAGGGTTGCGGGAACTTTTGCGGCGCCTTTCATGGCCTCGGCTCTACGGCGCAATTCATTTTAGTCGCTGCCAGGAGGAGTAACAGAATGACCCTGCTCTTGCCTGTTGCAGGTTACGGTATGTCTGTGCTCCATCTGCTGTTTCATGCGGCCTTTCTCGCCTACTCATAACCTCTGAGCGCGAAGCTTAAAAGAACCACACTGCTCGACACAGCTGAAACTGGACCAACTCTACAATAGCTTGCGCCTAGTGCAACTGTGTAACATCGGCACATATCGGCAATAAGGAAAAATAACTCAACTGTTAACACTGCTCATAGTGAGAGTGAGGGAGGGCCGACAAAGTTAAGTGAGGGCATGGAGGGAGCGGACTACCACATTTTGCTAAGTGAGGGTGAGGGATGGCCGGGAAAATTCGCAAACTGAGGGTGGTGGTGAGGCAGAGGCAATGGTTTGAAGATTTTGGGTGAGAGAGGAATGGCGAACATGAGGGCATTTGCTGGTCTTTTATTATGAGTGAAGTGTTTGATGGTTCGTAATATACAGAAAACATTTCGTCTGTATGTGAAATTGCTTAAGGACCTGGGGTGAAAGGCGGCTTGAGTGGCACCAGAAGCTAAAGCCAGCTGTACGAGTTCTTTTTGTCTGACACTCACGTTATCGCTTCTGTCGTTTGTGAGCTCCAGTGCAGCTTAATTTTTATTCTCGAATAAATTACTGCCTCAATAAGCGCTGAAGAAACCTTTCCCACGTCGCACTGATCGAGAAAACATCTTCATTCTCATTCGTAACCCCTGTTTGAAACACACGTCTTAATTTCATGCAAAGGGTGCAGTGCTCCGAACTCGTCTTCTTAAAATATCGCTGCATGAACTGCGTTGTGCGGAGAAAATGTCAGTAGCTTCATTCTTGCGTTATGGCGCAACGGAAAAATTTCTAGCAAGTACAGAATGCAAACTGTGCCCAGGCAAGCATCAGCCCGAAGGCACGTGTGCCCCTTGGAGCGCACAATCTTGGGTATATCGCTCCTTTAGCACGTGGCGAACTGCGTTTGGATCATTCCACGCCAAACATCCCAAACGTTGCGTTCGACCATCACCATTCGTTCAAATAAATTGATTCTCTTCTGAACCGAGCTACGGCGTTTGCGGGCTGTTCCTTAATATCTGTTTTCTTTAAAACAGTGTCGCGGCGGGAGATAAAGCGTGCAGACAACCGTCTCCAGCGTTCGCCACGGAATCATCTGGACTGCAAAAAATACTCCGTCTTCCCTGGAACCGCCGTTATAACAGCTACAGGGCTAAAAAAATGTCTGGATTCAACGCGACGCTTGAGAAACAAAACATGCTTCCGGATCTTGTTCACCCTCTACAATAAGCAGCCGAGGTGTTGAGCGGCGACTTTATATCTGCACTTCACTGGCTGCAAATAATGTCAAAAGAGTGCCATGTCGATATGCATTGAGAGCATTCCAATCGCAATTGACCGCCTGTTTACAGGAGGCATTCCGAGGCATGAATTGGGAACAATTGGGGATAAGAGTTGATAGTGAACACCTAAAAATTCTGCGATTCGCTGATGACATTGCCGTGCCGAGTCACTCAGGAGATGAATTGCAAAGCATGATGAATGAATTAGACAAGCAGAACAGAAAGGTGGGTCTAAATATTAACATGCACAAAACCAAAGTAATGTTCAGCAGCCTTGCAAGGGAACCGCAGATCACAATTGGAAGCGAGGGGCTGTAACTGATAAAGAAATACGTCTACTTAGGGCAGGTAGTGACAGCAGATCCGTATCATGAGAGGGAAATAACTAGAAAGATAAGAATGGGGTGGAGCGCATATGGCAGATCATGAATAGCAGGTTACCAATATCCCTCAAGAGAAAAGTGTAAAACAGCTGTATCTTACCGGTACTCACTTACGGGGCAGAAACGTGGAGGCTAACGAAAAGGGCTCAGCTTATGTTAAGGACAACACAGTGAGCCATGGAAAAAAATATGATAGGTGTAACGCTAAGAGACCGGAAGCGGGCAGAGTGGGTGAGGGAGCAAACGCGGGTAAATGATGTCCTAGCCAAAATCAAAATCAAAAAATGAGCTTGGGCAGGGCATGTAATGCGAAGGCAAGGTAACCGCTGGCCCTTAAGGGTAACGGAGTGGATTCCAAGAGAAGGCAAGCGTAGGAGGGGGCGGCAGAAGGTTAGGTGGGCGGATGAGATTAAGAACTTCGGAGGCATATGGTGGCTGCAGCTGGCAAAGGACAGGGTTAATTGGAGAGACACGGGAGAGGTCTTTGCCCTGCAGTTTGTCTAGTCAGGCTGATGACGATGATGAACCGCTTCCACACATTACGTACATTGCTGCTAGATGCTGTTCTTAAACCACCTCCAGGTCCTTACGTCATAAGAGAAAATACCATTATTTCATTCTATTGTAAAACCTTAGGTCACTGCTGGAATCCATCAGGAATCATGGGCTGATGGACTGATAGGACTACCGGCGAAAGATTATAAATTGATTTAGGGATTGTTCCCCCTACCTCACTCGCTCTACGACTGGGCACGTCATTTCGAAGTATTTTAATGAGCGCTAACAACAAGGCTTGAAAACTTCAAAAACCCTTCTTTATGTTTCTCTGATGCCAGCTGGATAGGCGCCTGTCGCTGGCTTGTGCGTCGTAGTCGACCGTCGTCGTCGGCGTAACCAGTGGGTGCGTTAATAACATCCCCCCCAAACCGACGGCATCCACAGTCAGCATGGCAACCCGGATATGGTAATCATCCTGCATGGCTCCACGTAGGTTGTGTTAAAGCATTTATTCATGGTGTGCGTCTGTTTGTGTCTCGCCGTCTGATTTCACGGTCAGCCTGACTCGCATAAACCTGCGGGTAGCTCTGTTTGGAACAGTTACCTGCCATTGCAAGGGTGCATCACTTGACCTCCACACCAGGGCGGTATGAGGTCAAGGTGTCTTTTTCGCCTCAAAATATCCCTAAAAATAAGTGCCTAAGCAGCTCTCGGTGAATCTCGGGTTACATAGTCGTAACCTTCCTGTGACCGTTTTATTAATATAATACTCTTTACAATGATTCAATGATCTGTGTATATGAACTAAGTACAAAAGATCAGTGAAAAAGTCATAAATCCACAAAATGCACAAATACGCCACACCTAAGCAACCCAGCACAATAAAAAAAGGCAATGAAGAGCACAGCACTAGAAGTCAGTGCTACCAAACCGATCACCCTCCTGTGAGATAACCAAGCTCTCGGACTGTGCATGGCATGTCTCCGCCTTCATAAACTTCCATCCGTGCGCAATAGATCCAGAACGCACCGCTTTCGAACTGCATTTTAACACGTTCACTGTTCCGTGTATCCCCGACAAGTCACGTGATTTATCCATTCTGTTTGGCCTCGAATACCGGTTCACATAATGATGCCAATATCCGACTTTATTGAGTTGCAAATAAAAGAACCTCACTATAAAATATATCTCCGGGCTTCATCGTGGGAACTAGTATTTGTGACCGCACAGCATAAAAAAAATGATGTGCACCACGGGTAACCTACAAGAATGCGAACCTGTTAAAGGGCGTTAAGCGGTCTCAAAATTTTTATTCTGTGCCATCACTAAAACCGAAAATCAGATTTCGCCAATCATTACATGGGAGCCATAACCTTGAACCTAAAACTAACCACGAGTCGACGTGCTTGCGCACATAGTTCTCATTTGGCCAAGTAAGGTAAATGGACTCTAATTTCTTTTGGCTGGTGACTCAGTTGGCTTTCTGTACGGGGAGCGGGGCCCTGTTGTATTTCAATATTTCCAAAATTCCCCAAATTATGGAATTTTGTTTCTGTAGTGTTCATATATTCACAACTATTTTAGGTGCTGCCACTATCAAGTACACACACAAGTAAAACGAAGACCACATGATCACTGTTCTCGAACCACAGCTGCCATTTAACGCTCGTGTTGTGGTGCTTTGATTTTTCCTTTGGCTACATTCCTAGAGAGAGCGCATAAAATCCATCAGTATGAACAAAGAACTAGCCTCAATTGCTGCCTTGCTTCCTATTTTCATCTCCTTTCAAGAAGCAGAATAGGAAAAAAAAGTTACGCAGCTGAGTGGTACCATCGCGAGCACGACTGACTAGACCATCCGAACGGCGTGATTTGGGAACACGGACATCTACTAATAATTACTTGTTTTAGATGACCTTTATCTGAATTGTGCCGAGCCACATTTGATGGCATTGCCGTCACCTTCTTTGTTTTTCCAGTATACAGCTGCGACTGAAAGCTATGGCGCCAATGGGTCGCGGAACAATCGCAGAGCTAATACATCTAGCCGTACGATGTGCTCAAAACACATTTGCGTTTTACCGCTTTGGCGGGTATTGTTCGCTTTCCTCGCCATTGTTATTCTTTTTGGGCACTGTTCGCTTGCAATCTGCACAGAGCTTGGTAATTTATCACCGTCACTAACGGCTGTATAACTAGGCTGGTATCGCCATCTACTCTGTCGTAACCGACAAAGCGGAATAAACTAGATTCTAAGAAACGATGTAGGGGTCATACTGCAAATGGATTCATGTGTTCGATGGCAACCAGCTGTTAAAATATGCAAAAGTATGGATTACTGTATTTCAATTATCGGAACTCATAGCCGCCAGCAAACACTAGGCGACAGCAGAACCATAATAACGAGTTGGAAGAACTGCAAAGAATCCAACTTCTATGCCTTAAAGTTCCTGAATGAAAAAAAAATAACAGGTCGGTTACGGTAGTGCAATGCGAAATTCCGCGACAACTGTTCAGGCAATTTGTTTTCGGTGGCGTGGTGGCGAGCATTTTTTGCTCTTTTCTTTTATTAATGAGAGTGAATTTTTATGCCGCAAGGGCATCAGCGGCCAAAGAGCGCCATGTCACAAGGTATTTTCGTTCACTCACGCTGGTGATCAAGAACCCATTTCCCAAGCATTTAGCCCTGAATAAGCTAAGCACCAGGCCAGGGGAAGCTTCTACTTAATGTATCACCGGCGGATACCTGCCGGCACGTGGGTTCGAACCCTGCACCTCCCGCATGCGAGGCGGATGCTCAAGTCCCTAGGCAAACGTGGCCAAGAAGCTTGTGCGACCGCCTCAGTTGCGGGAGGTGGCTCGGTCGAAACCCACCGCCGGCAAACAACCGGTAAAAATGGGTACAGGCGTACCCCAGCCCAGTGCTCGGCTTCTTCAGTTGTGTGAGCCTGGAAGAAGCTCCGCAAAACTCCGCTGCGACCTTCGACGGCAAAACCAGTTTCGAACACTGACACTGCAAAGTTTCGGGATTTATTTGAGATCTGACCGGTTCAACGAAGTTTCGAGAGTTCGATGAAGTTTAAATGAGTTCGCTCTACGAGAGTTCAGCAGATGGGAATGAGCCTCAGTCTTCGAAGAGAGTTCAGCACCGCTTCAACAGCAAACGTGGCCTAATGGCCACGTTTGCTGTGCACACCGATGTAAATACTTGCAGCTCACGCAGCTAACGCTCTTATGTTGAACACTGAGGTAGTGTTGGTCGAGAAATTTTTTTATTCTTGATGCATAAACATGCAAAATTTTGAGCTTCTGGGATCCATTATTCATTTGAGGCGAAAAGAACAATATTTGCTGTTGTCCCTATTTTTGTGACACATTAAATGCAGACATGGGCATCCTCACGCAGTTATGCCCAAGTATGCTTTACTGGGAATTCAGTTGTTGCGATGAGGGTGAGGGAATACTAGCCCAGAAAAAAATTGTGAGGGTGATAATGACGGAGGGCAAAGCCGGTGATTTGAGAATGAGGAAGGGCACAATGCACGGTTCGAGGGGGAGGTTGTGTCACAAAGTTAGTTGCTGTGAGGCTACATAACGCAGAATGGAGGGACAAGACAAGTGCTTTGGTGCACTGTCTTGTTATTTGAATTTGCGCTTTGGAACCACATGTGAATTACGTACCAGGCCAAGCCGTCACCTTTCTTGGTTGCTGTCCGGGACATTACTTAAAGGGGCTCTTCAAAATCTTCCGAGGAGAGCCCATCAACTCGCTCAATCACTGCTTTGTGTTGTCAAAAACACCTGAGGCAAAAAATACACTTGTACACGAAACAGGGAGCGGCCAAAAAGGGGTGATAGTTCTCCAGCCCTTCCCGGCGCCTTCTTTATGCTCGCGCACTCCTCCGTCGCTCGCACCTACGTACACCTGGTTAGAGATGGTGATCGCTTTGATTCTTTCAGACCTCAGGCTGCTGCCATAAACACGGACTATAAGCCGAGTAGCTCCGGTGGGGGAGGCAGCTTCGCCACCGGAGGCGGGGCACGCAGTGGAACACCGTCCTTGCAGCGCGCAAAAAGTGACGAGAAGACAGGGAAAGGCGTGAATACGCTGAAATTCAAATTTTGACTACAGAGTTTTTTTTGTTTTTGAAATTTTGACCAAGCGCATTAAAAAATTGTGTTAAAAATATTAATGAAGGGGCGTGTTTTAACATCCCACGCATACTGCACCTTTAATAAAACGCCTTTCAGAACCACTTTACGTTTCCGCTCCGAGCTGCAGCCGATTCCAGGTCACGCTTGTGCCACGACTGAGAGAAAACAGCAACGAGACACAAACAGACGCACATCATTAATAAAGGCATTAACACATCCTACGTGGTGTCACTCAGGAAGTTAACGTAAACTGGTTGCCATGCCGACCGTGGAGGCCATCGGCAGTGGGTGCCTGTGATTAACGCACCCAGCGGTTACGCCGACGACACCGGACGATTACGACGCGCCAGCCATGGACGGGCGCCTATCCAGCTGGCCTCAGGCAGAGCGAAAACGGGTTTTTTGAAGTTTAGGGGCCTTATTGACCGCGCATTAAAGTACTTCGAACTAACGTACCCAGTTATTCTGAACCTCCATGCCCCTGGCAATCTCTGTCCATCTGGCATGTCAGGGTGCATTCTCAACCCCCAGCCCGCCTCCATCCCGCATTTGTTCAGTCATAAAATTCGCGGATTCTAACGCTATCGCATTCAACACACGAAATGTCTTTAGTGTCGCCACAGTTTCTTTATTTATTATGGACACTATCTTCTTCTCTCTAAGCTCTGGGTGAGTACTGCTCAGTATGCTGACACGGGGGTGGGGATGGGGGGGAGGTGGGTTGGAGATGGGTGCCCTCTGTTCGGGACGTGGAGATAAGCTGACTGTAGGCTGGCTCACAAATTCGAAGCCAGCCCAGTAATGTCCAAGAGTAATGTCCAGGTGCTCCACAAGGAGTCGGAGGGCTGGGAGGTGGTTAGGGACAGGGAACAGACGGCGCTGTCCTGTGCCTTTTGATAAGGGTGGTAGCACCTCTTCTGCAGTCGGCTGTGAGTGGTTATTTAGACGGTCGCGACAACTTTTGCGGTGCCTTTGATCGCCTCGTTTCTACGGCACAGTTGAATATAGTTCCTGCCAGGAGGCTTAACAGATTGACCCTGCTCTTGACTGTTGCTAGTTACGATGTGTCTGTACTCCATCTGCTGTTTAATGCGGCCTTTCTCGCCTACTCATAACATCGGTGTGCGGCTCGACGCAGCTGAAACCGGACCCACTGCACGATAGCTTGCGCCTAGTGCAACAGAGTAACATCGGCACATATCGGCAATAAAGAAAAATCATTCAACTGTTAACACTGCTCATCCTGAGGCTGAGGGAGGGCCGGCAATGATAGGTGAGGGCAAGGAGAGAGCGGACTACTATATTTTACTCAGCGAGGGTGAGGGATAGGCAGGAAATTTTGCAAATTGATGGTGTGGTGAGGCAGGGCTAATGGTTTGATGATTTGGGTGAGGGAGGAAAGGGGAACGTTAGGGCATTTGCCAGTTTCTTATTATGAGTGCAGTCTTTGATGTTTCCTAACATGAATAAAGCATTACATTTGTAGGCGAAATTGCTTAAGGACCTGTGACGGAAATGCGGCTTGAGTGGTACCAGAAGCTATAGCCAGCTGTGCCACTTCTTGTCTGACGCTATCGTTATCGCTCTTGCCCATTGTGATTTCTGATGCAGCTAAATTTTTATTCTTAGAAAATTACTTCCTGAATCAGCGCTGCCTAAATTACTGCCTCAATTACTGCCACGTCCCACTGCTAGAGAAAACATCTTGTTCATTCTTCGTAACTGCTCTCTATTCTCAAAACACACGCCTTGATATTTCATGCAAATTGTGCAGCGCTCCAAGCTCGACTTGTTGAAATATCGCTGCATGAAGTGCGTTGTGTGGAGTAAATGTCAGGAGCTTCATTCTTGTGTTATGTCGTAACGTAGAAATTTCCAGCGAGCTCAGAATGAAAACTGTGCCCAGGAAAGCATCAGCCTGAAGGCACATGTGCCCCTTGGAGCGCATACTCTTGACTATATTGCCCCTGTTGTCACAATGCGAATTGCTGTTGCTAGTGGGTGTGTTGAAACATAATGATATCGTTAAAGTCTTCGAAAGCACACCCACGCACTCTCTGCTTGCAATCATGCTCGCTTCATCGCCGCTGTGCCGCGTCCAATCCGAGCGCCCACTGCGACATCCCATGGCACCGCTGAGAACCGTTGTCCATGGCCTACCGCTGCCCAAAAACATGACAGTCGAAAACATGGCAACTTGGAGAGCGAACCGTGCTCAAAGAATCGGAGACCAATACAGTAGTGACCCAGCAGCAGTCTATGTCGACGCAGCCAGAGCAAAGAAAGACAAATGCTTCACCCTCATGGTGGGAGTGACCGAAGAGCAGCCCAGGTTCTTTGCCGTAGAGATAGTCACTTCAGCAACAGAGGCCGAAGAAGTAGCCATTACCTTAGCTCTCAGGGACGATAGCATCGGAACAATAATTAGCAGCTCTAAGATTTCCATCCCAAATTACAACAAAGGCCTTATTGACTCTGCTGCCGCGGGACTAATCAATAACAACCAAAGATTAAGCCGCTTAGAAAATATTTGAGTCCCTCCAGAAGAGTGAAATTCTGGAAACGAGAAGGCGAACCGATATGCCCGTGCTCTAGTGAACCGGGAGGGATCGGCGAGTGTTTCGGAGTCTGACATGAACGGAACTTTTACTTACCGGGGAATGATCAATCAACTCTATGGGGCGCGGAAACTATACCCTGTACCTCACTCGGACCTTAAGAGACAACAAGCCAGCAACCTGCGTAGGGTACAAACCGTGAAAGTCACAACCTCCACTCTTCTTTCAAAAATCACGAAACAACCCAGCGATCACAAATGCTTACACTCCGGTAGCATAGGAAAAAATGAACACATCGTATGGAACTGTAAGGAAAATCCATCTCCAAAAGGCTTCCACCGGCTTCCTCCCGAGAGGCCTGCCTTAGGCTCCTGCGGGAGCCGGACAGGAAAACGCAAGTCAAGCTTGCAAACTCGGTGGGTAAGGTGGCTCTCCTTTAGGGGGTCATTATTCCCACCGCTCTAATCTTTCAGATCAATTAGGTTTCTCGAATTCTATCCTCTCCACTTCCTGGCATCCGGCCCGCGAAATGGGCGTTTTCTGGCTACACTGATGTTTTCACGATGTTTTCTAAAGATACATTGAAGAAGGATGGACAGCTGGGAGAGTTGGCAATGATTCGTGGTGGGTGGTACACCGCGTTTTAGGCGACACAGTCCAGAGACAACGCAACTTGCGGCGCGAGAGCTGAACTTCAATTTTTTTCTCATTTCAATCAAAAATTACCTCGATACAAATTTGGTATATGACAAGAAAAAAAACGTTCTCTTTAAATTTTGAATCCGGCCGCAAGTTACTATTTGATACTAAAAATAAAAAATGGAACATCTGTATATATTTTCAATTTAAAAAAAATATTTGTGCCGTATCAAGCTTGATGCTCCGAATTATATCGAAGGGCAGGATCTGTGAAAACGTCCATGAAAAATATTTTGACGTGTTTTCTAAACATTTGAATTTTTTATTAATTATGGAGCAGTGCCTGGTTTCTTGACTTCTCTATTTCAAACTCACATTCAAACTGCCATCACCTCATGAAGAAATTTTTTTCAGCAAAAATATTTCAGGCCTTTATTACGCTCATTAGGACATGTTTTCGGCAACTTTTTTTAAGATATGGAGACGGTCGAGCTCAACGTCTGGGAAGTTTGCGTGGAATGATCAAAAATCACTTCGCCACTTGATAAAGGAGCGATATACCCAAGAGTATGCGCTCCACGGGCACATGTGCCTTCAGGCAGATGCTTGCCTGGGCACAGTGTTTATTCTGCACTCGCTGGAAATTTCTCCGTTGCGACATAACAAAAGAATGAAGCTGCTGACATTTACTCCACACATAGTACCTAATGCAGCCACATTTTAACAAGTCTAGTTCGGAGCCCAGCACCCTTTGCATGAAATCAAGGCGTGTGTTCCAAACAGAGGTTTTGAAGGCTAATGAAGATGTTTTCTCGAGCAGTGCGACGTGGGAAAGGTTCCTTCAGCGCTTATCGAGACAGTAATTTATGCGAGAATAAAAATTAATTAGAACTCACAAAGGACAGAAGCGATACCGTAAGCGTTAGACAAGAAGAAGCCGCACAACTGGCAATAGCTTCTGGTACCACTCAAGCCGCCACAGCTACTTAAAATATTTCGCATATTAAATAAATGCTTGCTATGTGTTACGAACCATCAAACACATCACTCATAATAAGAAACCGGCAAATGCACTCATGTTCGCCTTTCCTCTTTCATTCAAACCAGTTTCCCTGCCTCTCCATCACCGTCACTTTGCACATTGTCCTGACCATCCCTCCCTTTCACTTAGCAAAATGTGGTAGTCCGCTCCCTCGTTGCCTTCACCTGATTTTGTCGGCCCTCCCTCACCCTCACGATGAGCAGTGTTAACAGTTTATTGATTTTTCCTTATTGCCGATATGTGCCGATGTTACTCTGCTGCACTAGGCGCAATCTATTGTTCAGTGGGACCGGTTTAAGCTGTGTCGAGCAGCGTGGATCTTTTCAACTTCGCACTCCAAGGTAATGAGTAGGCGAGAAAGGCCGAATTAAACAGCAGATGGGGCACAGACATACCATAACCTGCAACAGGCAAGAGCAGGGTCAATCTGTTGCTCCTCCTGGCAGCGACTAAAATGAACTGCGCCGCAAAGCCGAGGCCATGAAAGGCGCCGCAAAAGCTCTTGCGAACCAGTCAGAGGCGACTGCAGGAGACGTGCACTCATCCTGACCAAATGGCACAGGACAGCGCCGTCTGTTCCCTGGCCCCAGCCACCTCCTATCCCTTCGCCAGCTCGTGGAGCACTTGGACATTACTGGGCATGGCTTCACCTACTGACGGCACCCATCTACACCCCCCTCCCCGCGCCCTCGATACCCAGTCCCCGTGTCCGCATACTGATCAGTACTCACCCTGAGTTTAGAGAGCAGAACATTGTGTCCATAACAAAAAATGTTTGTGGGGACAATAAATTACATTTCGTTTGGCAAAGGTAATAGCGTTAGAATCTTCGAATTTTAGGACAGACAACATTGCGGAATAGGGCCGAGGATGGGTAAGGAATGCTACCTGGAATTGCAGGAGGGCAGACTATGCTAGGGGGGCATCGGTGTTCAGTATAACTGGGCACGTTATTTTCAAGTATTTTAATACGCTTTCACTAAGGCTTCGAAACTTCTGAAAACCTGTTTCCTGATTGTCTGTCTTGTGACTGGCTTGCGCTTCGTAGCTGTCCGGTGTCGTCGGCGTAACCGCTGGGTGCGTTAATGACAAGCACCCACTGCCGATGGCCTCCACGGTCGGCATTGCAACCAGTGTGCGTTATCTTCCTGAGTGACACCATGTAGGATGTGTTAAAGCCTTTATTATAGATGTGTGTCTGTGTCTCGTTGCCATTTTGTCTCATTCGTGGCGGAAGCGTGACCTGGAATCAGCTGCAGCTCGGAGCGGAAACTTAAAGGGGTTCTGAAAGACGTTTTATTAAAGGTGCGGTATACGTGTGATGTTAGAACACGCCCCTTCATTAACATTTTTCACACGATTTTTTAATGCGCTTGGTAAAAATTTCAAAAAAAATTAAAGCTCTGTAGTCAAAATTTGAATTTCAGCGTATTCACGCCTTTCCCTGTCTTAGCGTCACTTTTTGCACGCTGCAAGGACGGAGTTCCACTACCTGTCCCGCCTCCGGTGGCGAAGCTGCCTCCTCCACCGGAGCTACTCGGCTTATTGTCCGTGGCATATTGTCCGTGGCTTATTGTCCGTAACAGCCTGAGGTCTGAAAGAATCAAATAAATCACCATCTCTAACGTGGTGTACGCCGGTGCGAGCGACGGAGGAGGGCGCGGGCATAAAAAAGGCACCGGGAAGGGCTGGAGAACTATCGCCCCTTTTTGTGCGCTCTCTGTTTCGTGTACAAGTGTATTATTTGCCTCAGGTGTTTATGACAACACAATGCAGTGATTGAGCGAGATAATGTGGTCTCCTGGGAAGATGCTGAAGAGCCCCTTTAAGTAATGACCCGGACAGCAACCAAGAAGGGTGATGGTTTGGCCTAGTACCTAATTCACATGACGTTATAAAGCGCGCAAATTCATATCACAAAGCAGGGCACCAAAGCACTTGTCTTGTCCCTTCATTCTGCGCTATGTAGCCTCACAGGAACTAACTTTGTGACGCAAATTCCCCCTCGAACCGTGCATTGTGCCCTTCCTCATTCTCACCTCACCGCCTCTGCCCTCCGTCATCCTCAACCTTACAATTGTTGGGCTAGTCCTGCCTCACCTTTACCTCAATGACTCAGTCCCTAATAAAGCATGCCTGATCATACTTTCGTGAGGATGCCCATGTCTGCAGATAATATATGACGAAAATAGGGGCAACAACAAGAAACGTCATGTGTTTAATATTTTTTCTTTGTTGAGTGTATGTTTCTTGTGCTTCCAAGAAAAAAATTATTCCTTTTTCTTACAATGAACAATGGTACCCAGATGGTCTAAATACTGCACGTCTATGCAAAAAAATAAAAACCTTTCCACCGAAACTATCTCAGTGTTCGACCTGTTGAGTGACAGCTGAGTGAGCTTCTAGTGTTCACATAGGTGTGGACAGCAGACGTTCCCACTAGGTCACGCTTGCTGTTGGACAAGTGCAGTACTCTCTCCGATGAGTGAGACTCATTCCCATTTCAACTCACACTGAGGGAACTCATTTAAACTTCAGCGAAGTGTAAAAACTCCGTTGAATCTGTCAACTCAGATCTAAATTACAAACCACCTTTTCAGGCTGATGATATTAAAAAAATGGTTTGGCCCTGTAAGGCTCAGCGGGCCGCCCAATCCTCTCTGCCACGTTTGCCTACTGGCTTCAGCATCCGCCTCTCGTGCGGGTGGTGGGTGGTTTGATCCCTGGTGCCGCCGGGTATCACCGGTGACAAAATGGGTACAAGCCTGCCCTGGCCTTGTGCTCGGGTTTTTCAGGGCGAAATGCTTCGGAAATGGGTTTTCGACCCCACCTTGATTGAACGAAAATAGCTTCTGAAATGGCGCTCTTTGGCCGCTATGCTCTTACGCCAAAAAAAATTCACTATTATCAAAAAGAAGAGAAAAGAGGAAAAAACGTTTGCCACTAGGCCGGGGGAACTAAACACCCGAACAGCTATCGCTGAATCTTGCTTTACATAGTCGTAACCGCCTAGTAACTTTTTCTTTTCATGCAGCAACTTTGAGGCGCGGTATTTGGCTTCGTTGCAGTTCTTTCAACCCATTATCTTTCGGCTGGCGCCAGATGTTTGCTGGCAGCGATTAGGGCAGATAAGCTTAATAGAACAATTCATATTTTTACACGTTTTAACAGCTTTTTGCCTCAGATCACAACAATTCATTTGCTGGCAGCGATTAGGGCAGATAAGCTTAATAGAACAATTCTTATTTTTACACGTTTTAACAGCTTTTTGCCTCAGATCACAACAATTCATTCGCAGTATGACCCTTACATTATTTCATACAGTATACAATTTATTCCGCTTTGCCGGTTCACGACAGAGTAGACGATGACAACATCCGAGCGATCCAGCCGTTAGTGACAGTGATAAATTACCAAGATCTGTGCAGATTGCGAGCGCACAGTGCACAGAAACAATAACCATGGCGAGGAAAGGAAATGATGGCCGCCAAAGCTGTAAATCACGAATGTTTTTGAGCGCTTCGTACGGCGAGATATGTTAGCTCTGTAAATGTTCCGCGACCCTGCGCCGCGATCGCTTTCAGTCGTAGCTGTGGACTGGAAAAATAAAGAAGGTAACGGCAACGTCATCAAATGTGGCGCGGCAAAATTCAGATAAAAGTCACCTAAAACAACGAATTATCAGTAGATGTCCGTGTGCCCAAATGACGCCGTTCGGATGGTCTAGCCAGGGGGCTCACGATGGTACCACTCAGCCGCGTAACTTTTTCTTACTATTCTACTCCTTGAAAGGAGAAGAAAATAGGAAGCAAATCAGCCACTGAGGCTAGTTCTTCGTTCATACTGACGGATGTTATGCGCGGTCTGTACGAATTAATCTGCCCAGAGGATAAAAACTAGCCATCACTAGACGAGCGTGTAATTATTACTGTGGTTTTAGAACAGTGATCTTGTGGTCTTCGTTTTTCTTTTGTGTGCAATTGATAGTGGCAGCACCTAAAATTGTTGTGAGCATATGAACACTACTGAAACAACATTCCGTAATTTGGGAAATTTCGAAAAAATACTGAACTAGAACAGGGCCCTTTCCACTGCACAAAAAGCTAACTGAGTCACCAGCCAAAAGAAATTACAGTCGATTTAGCTTACTTGGCCAAATGCGAACTACTATGTGCACAAGCACGTCTCCTCTTAGTTTGTTTTAGGTTCAAGGTTATGGTAGTAGTGTTGAAATCTGGGTCAGTTGGTACATGTTCAGGAGTAAAACCAGTCAAAAGACGGAACACAGCGAAGAGATGAGGCACACACACGACGACTGGACTGGCAACTGTGCTTATTAGAAGAAAACAGTCTCCCAGGAAAAGTGGCGAAGTTTGCGCAGCTCAGATAACTACAATATACACCTAAAGATAAGCTGTGATCTAACGCCGTTGCGAAAGGAAACTTAGTTCCTTGTGCATGAGGTAGATAGAAGGACTGCTGATGCAATCATCTCCTTGAATACTAATGAGGAACGCTTGTGTTTGTTGTGTTTTCAGCTCCCTACAAGCTTTCACACCTGTGCTCACGTGTTGCACGTGGCAGGACTTATCGGCCGGTTTGTTCGACGCAGCATGAAAACCGCTACGTCAACTGTGCCACAGGTGTGGTTTACAAAATTCCGTTGACCTGCGAAAAAGTGTACATTGGGCAAACAGGCCGATGTATTAATGACAGACTAAGGGAACACCACAACTCTCTGTCCCCTACTGACGGCGCTAACTTGCCTCGACATTGCCGGGAATGAGGTTGCTACCCGCTACTTTCCAATGTTAGTATTGTCGGCAGAGGTAAGGGAAAAGTTGAGTTGAAATCCTCGAAGCGTTCCTGATTAGTATTCAAGGAGATGATTGCATCAGCAGTCCTTCTATCTACCTCACGCAGAAGGAACTAAGCTTCCTTTCGCAACGGCGTTAGATCACAGCTTATATTTAGATGTAGATTGTTGTTATCTGAGCTGCGCGAACTTTGCCACCTTTCCTGCGAGACTATTTTCTTCTATAAAGCACAGTTGCTAGTCCAGTCGTCGTGTGTGTGCCTCGTCTCTTCGCTGTGTTTCGTCTTTTGACTGGTTTTACTCCTGAACAAGGTTATGGCTTCCATGTTCAGATTGCCGAAATCTGACTTTCGATTTTAGTGACAGCACACAATAAATTTTGAGACCGCTTAACACACGTTAACGCGTTCGTATTCTTGTAGGTCACCGGTGGTTCACATAATTTTTTTTATGCTGTGCGGTCACAAATACTGGTTCCCAAAATGAAGCCCTAAATATAATTTACAGTGAGGTTCTCATATTTACCACTAAATAAAGTCGGATATTGGCTTCATTATGTGAACCAGTATTCGAGGCCACACAGTATGGATAATTGACGTGACGTGTCGGTGATCCACCACACAGTGAATGTGTTAAGAGGGAATGCGATAACGGTGCGTTCTGGATCTATTGCATACGGATGGGAGTTGATGAAGACGACGACGTGCCCTGCACAGCGCGAGAACTTGGCTTTCACACGAGGGGTGATCGGTTGAGCGGCACTCCCTCTTAGTGATGTGCTCTTCATTGCCTTGTTTCTTGTGTCGGCTTGCTTAGGTGTGCCGCATTTACGCATACTATTGATTTGTCACCATTTTACTGTTGGTTTGTATAATGTTCATGCACGTAGATCACTTTATCACTGTAAATGAAAGGGGGTTTTTGCAGAAATAAAACAAGGGATAGAGCTCACGGCGGGCGACACACAAAATGGCGTGTAGCACGGCGCGGGCAGCGCAGAAGAAGGGCAGTCTAAAAACTAAGCGATCTCGTGCAGCGCGGCGGCGCTTCGTCTTTCATCGGCGCTTTGTCAGCGATCTTCCTCTGCGGCATCAGGCGCGGCCGTCATGGTTCGCTACAAGTGCCAGGGGAACGAAGAGGAGCCACCCTGGCGACCTATGGCGAGGACAAGAGGAGCGGGTCGTAGTAGGTCTTCAGGTGGCTGATGTGGACGGTTTCTCGGCCGCGATTGTGCAAGTCCGAAGAGGGGTTGAGCGGCTCCACGATGTAATTCACAGTCGACGTTTCCTGGACGACGCGATAAGGGTCGTGGTATTGTGTACGGAATCTTGGCGACAATCCTGGTGGTGTGCCTGAAACCCAGAACCAAACTAGGGATCCTACCGGAAAAAAACATGTTGCCTGTTATCGGGATTGTGGCTATGCTTTTGGCGGCCTTGGTGTTTCGAGGTAAAAGAGCGCGCCAACTGGCGGCATTCCTCCGCATGCTTTGCGACTTCGGAGACGGGCGTCCACTCGGAGGTGTCAGGAGTATATGGCAAGATGGTATCCATCGTGGACGACGGCTCACGCCCATACAACAGGAAGAAAGGGGTTAAACCGGTGGTTGACTGCGTGGCGGTGTTGTACGCGTACGTCACAAAAGGAAGGACAGCGTCCCAGTTGGTCTGATCTGCTGCGACGTACATCGTGAGCCTGTCTCTGAGACTACGATTGAAGCGCTCGGTCAGCCCGTTAGTTTGACGATGGTAGGCAGTGGTGGTCCGCAGTACGACGCGACATTCAGTAAGCAGAGCTTCAATGGCGTGGGAAAGGAATACGCGGCCTCTGTGACTTAGCAGCTCGCGCGGCGCTCCGTGGCGAAGAACAAAATGATGCAGTATGAACATAGCAACTTCGCAGGCAGTAGCAGCTGGAAGGGCGGCTGTCTTTGCATACCGGGTGATGTGGTTAACTCCGACGATTATTCAATGGCTCCCAGAGACCGTACAGGGAAGCGAGCCGTAAAGGTCAACGCCAGCGCGATGGAAAGGACGTGCCGGGCAAGGGAGTGGTTGCAATGGGCCGGTCACAGGAGGAGCGGATGTCTTCCGCCGCTGTCAGACGATGCAAGATCGGACGTATTTCTGAACATAGGCGTACATGCCGCGCCAATAGTAACGCTGAGATAGTCTTTTGAATGTTTTCAACACACCAGTGTGCGCATTCTGAGGATCGGCGTGGTAAGAGGCGCAAATTTGAGATCGCAAATGGCGGGGATCATGAGATGCCACCAACGACCATGTGGCTTGTAGTTGCAGCGGTATACAAGGCCGCCCCGAGGTCAGAGTGCGGAGCTTTACGCCATAAAGTTCTAGAAAGGGCAATTTTTTGTGATGGGCACGGCGTCTATGAGGGGAGCAGGCCACGGGTCTTTCCACTGCTCCGCATTCATATGAGCGATGGTAAGAGGCGAAAGTACGGGATGGGTAGCCGAGGAACAGGCAGCGTTGCTGAGAAGGGGAAACCGAGACAAAGCATCTGCGTCCATGTGCTTACGGCCAGAACGGTATATGACGCGGATGTCAAACTCTTGAAGGCGAAGAGCCCATCGAGCGAGGAAACCGCATGGATCTTTACTAGATGATAACTAGCAGAGCGCTTGGTTGTCCGCAACGACGTCAAACCGGCGGCCATACAGACAGGGCCAAAATTTCGTCAGTGCCCATACAAGGGCTAAAAATTCTTTCTCCGTGACGTAATAGTTGGATTCAGCTTTGGTGAGCATGCCACTCGCATACGCAACTACGTATTCTTCAAACCCATCTTTTCGCTGAGCCAACAAATCTCCGAGGCTACGCCACTCGTATCCGCATGGACCTCGGTGGGTGCTGCTGGGTCATAGTGTCGGAGTATTGGCGGCGAAGTCAAAAGATGGCGCAAGGTAGTGGACGCTTGCTCGCGCTCGGCCGACCAACCAGACATGTCATTGTTTCCGCCAAGTAGCTTCGTCAGTGGCGCAATGATCCATGCGAAATTGCGTACGAAGCGCCGGAAATAGGAACACAAACCTCTGAAGCTTCGAAGTTCCTTAAGCGAAACAGGTTTAGGAAATTGCGCCACAGCACGGAGCTTGGCCGGGTCAGGGAGAACGCCGTCCTTGGAGACGATGTTCCCCAAGATGGTCAATTTTCGAGCTCCGAAGTGGCACTTCTTGAGATTCAGCTGCAGGCCGGCGCCAGTCAGGCAAGTCAAAACCGACCTTAAGCGTGCGAGGCGCGTGGTGAAATCGGCGAAAATGACATCAATGTCGTCCAAGTACAAGAGGCATATCTGCCACTTGAACTTCCGCAAATGTTATCCATCCTCCTATAAAATGAGGCGAGTGCGTTGCACAGAACGAATGGAATCACATTGAACTCGTAGAGGCCATCGGGGTTGACAAATGCGATCTTTTCTCTGTCAGGTGGAGCCATCGGTACTTGCCAGTAGCCGGAACGTAGGTCAAGGGACGAAAAGTCCTTGGAGCAATCAGTGCCTTGGAGGCAATCAAGAGCGTCGTCGATGCGGGAAGAGCGTAATTGTCCGTGTGGGTAATTTTGTTGAGGCGGCGGTAATCGACCCAAAATCGGATAGAACCATCTTTCTTCTTTACAACTGCCACCGGCGAAGACCAAGGGCTGTGAGACGGACGTATGACACCACGGTGCAGCGTATCCTAAACTTGTTCACTAATCACGCGGCGCTCTACCGCTGACACCAAATATGACCGATGTCCAAAAGACGGGTGAGAACCGGTCTCAATGCGATGAGCGACGGTAGAAGTCTGGCCTAGAGGATTTTGGGCGACGTGGAAAGCGGAGCGAAACGTGTGGTGAAGGGCAGAGAGATGCGTCCGGTGGGCGGATGGAAGAGATTCGTCGATGGCGGCTTGAAAGATAGTGTCGGGCAACGGATCAGGTGCCGAATCGAAATGAAAAACGTTTATGGAGGAAATGTGGCAGGTCATGGTAGCATCCAGGTCAGAGAGAAGGTGGGCAGGTTGAATTGAACCAGGAGACTCACCACGTAGCAGGCTAAGCGTGCAGCAAGATGGATTGTAGATAATCATCTTCTTGAGACCTCCGTGAACATCTAGAGCAGCAGACGGCAGCGGCAGGTTTTTGCAGTGGACAAAGGAAGAACACGGCGTAATTAAGACGGTGACAACTGCGTGGCAGGACATAAGAGGGATACAAGCGCTGAATTCTCCGGAGTGACGTCGACGTCAATATTGACGGTGAGCTTCTGAGGACACGCGAAATGGGGGTCGCCGGCCCGTTCGTCACACAATTCAGAAAATTCGACCTCAGCGCGGCCGCAGCCTATCACGGCGTAATTCTTTGACAGGAAGTCCCAGCCGAGAAAGACGTCGTCGGAACAAGACGGCACGACCAAGAACTCGACACAATACAAAATGTCTGCAATGACGACCCGCGCTGTGCATGCGACCTAATCGGCAAATGGCACGGCCGTCATGGTTCGCTACGCAATGAATTATGCATTTAAAAATAAAAAAGGTCACAGGACGGTTTTGAATATGTAGCGTGAGATTCAGCGATAACTGCTTAAGGATCTAGTTTTGGAGATATTTAAGGTAGGAAAGATACAGTGATCTCAAATCGCACTGGTGTAGTCGGCCAAGAAATGCACCCCGGAACTGGCAGGCAGCCGTTCCAAACAGAGCCACCTGTTGGCTATTGTGACTCAGGTTGGCCGTGACATAAGGTGATGTCAGACGGCGAGACACAAACAGACGCGCACTCTTAATGAAGTCCTTAACACATCTTACGTGGTATCATGCGGGATGATAAGCATAACCGTGTTGCCACGCTGACCGTGGATGCCATCGGCAGTGGGTGGATGTCATAAAAGCACCCACCGGTTACGCCGATGACGCCGGTCGACTACGAGGCGCAAGCCAGGGACGGGTGCATTTGCGCATTTATCTAACTGGCCTCAGACAAGCAAAAAACAGTTTTTTTGAAATTTCGAAGCCTTAGTGATAGCGCACTGAAATACTTCAAAATAACGTGCCCAGCCGGAGAGAGAGTGAGGTAGAGAGAACAATATCAAAAACAATTTATTATCTCTCGCCGGTTGTCCTTTCAGTCCATCAGCCTATGCCTGCTGATAAATTCCAGCAATGCCCTAAGGATGTAAAGTAGCATGAAGGGATGGTCTTTTGCCTTATGACGTAAGGTCCTGGAGGTGGTTGAAGAACAGAATCTAGCAACACTGTGCGTAACGTGAGAAAGCGTTTGGTTGGCTGTAAATGGATGACACCATTTGCGAGCGGTGAAGTTGGTATATAAAGTCGATCCTACACACCTCGACTGGTTATTTTAGCGGGTGAACAAGCTCCGGAACCATGTTTCGCTTCTCAGGCTTTATATTTAATCCAGACACATTTTTAGACCAGTAGCTGTTAGGACAACGGCTACTGGGAAGACGCGGTATTTTTTGCTGTCCAGATAATTTGTGCAGCGGAAAGCTGGGGACGGTTGCCCGCAAGCTTTAGCGCTCACCGCTACCCTGTTTTAAAGAAAGCAGATATTAAGGAACGGCTCTCAAACGCCACAGCTCGGTTTAGAAGAGAAACGTAAGACGCTAGAAATATCGAAATAGTGGGTATGCAAAGCAGAAAACAGTGGCCCAAATCTTGGCGAAGGAGTGCCCACTTAGGCTACGACCTTCTTATTCACCATCGTGTCAGCAGGGCGCCGCGGGTTTCGATATCAAGCGCTCCCAGGAAAAGTACACGCGGCCTGACATTTGTAAAGGGCCTTCGTGGGACGAAGAGGGAGAGCGCGTGTAGAGATGTTCGCAACTTCTTCAGAGCCTAGCTCATCACTCTGATCTAAAGTTCCGGAGCGCTGATTTCGAAGGAAATCGGATGTGCCAAGAACGGGGAAGTTTGACGAAGACCGGAGTAGTCAGCATGAGTGGTATTCATGATGAACCAAAGGGATTTAAACGTAATTGTCACCCCGTGGCTAGCGCTCATCATTCGCATTACCAGATGCCGCTTCCTACCGATCGTGGCAGATGGCACAGTGGACTGAGCGAATCCCCCTCTCTACTTTCTAGAGAGATGAGGAAGAGGAAAAGTGCGAGTCGGAACGCGAACAGAGGGTGGAAGGCGATGGGCGGCCTTGTAGCTTGGGATGCTAGAGCGAAGGACTGCGAAACCGGAGGGTGAATGCCATAGAGGATTCCAGAGGAGCCGGCTGTGGTTATTACGAGGGCAGAGGAACGCACCTCAGAATCCAATGGCATTTCTAGCCCCATACCAGATATCAAAAGGCTTCATTCCAAACTAGAAGATAAGCTCCAGTTTATGGGCAACTTGCACGAAAACGTGACGAGTGTGAATGCCGCACTTCATGAATCACGTGCATCTCTAAGGGCATCCGTGATGAAGAATCAGGGAAATGGAAAGCCGTGAAGCTGGTAACAGACTATGTGGCGAAGAACATTGCTGATTAAACAGGGGAAATCAAATGCGCTCATCAAGTAAGACAGCAAAAATGCACTATGACAGCCCTGTTGTTGCAAAGTTCGTGAAATTTGAGAATAAGAGCAATGTTACACAAAATTTCGTTAAATTAAGGAACTGTACTCGCCTTATGTATGGATTGAGGATGACTTGTCGCCTAGATTTCAACTCATTAGGAAAAACTCACAGATTTCGCATGCAATGAATGTCAGTCCGGTGATAATAAGTACAATTTACTGTTCGATTAATATGTTTTCAATAAAAAGATCAATTCGTTCGAGGCGTATAGTGTGCCATTTGTTCCCCTTGCAGGGCGCAATGCCGCCACTATATAGGCAGAATTAACACCAGTAACATGGTAAGGGTGGAAAACTGTCGTTCATCGTGTATAATTTTCGTTGCTTTGTTGGCAAGCAGGGCCGCCTTAGCGCATACATTGAATTTTGGGAGGCAGATATAGACCGAAAAAGTACAGGATTGCACTTAACTGCTTATGACCGCAAATGCGAAAGCCGTTTCCTGTGCTCTTTTTCTCCCTCCATTTACCGTTTTTTATTCCTTCTTTTTGTTTCCTATCTTCTATTTCTTTAAATTTATTTACTCTTTACTTTATTATTAATTCAATTTTTCTATTTCATTACAGTATGCTGCTTAAGAACTCTTGCTTAATCAACTTTAACATTTTTGTTTTATTTACCACACAACTTATGACTGACAGTTCGTGCGGACAACTTCCGTCTACAACTTCTGTCCACGCCACTCATGAGCCAAGATAGGCTTTTGCCTTACGAGCGGTTGAATCCTGACATCGACCATGACGAACTCTGTTTCTTTCGTAATTTTTCTGCGTTCAAGAAGAACAGATGCACCTCGTACGAAGGGGGGGGGGGGGTGGGATGCGGGTGGTATTTTTCTTTCTAGGAAAACAATGTCGCCTTTATCGTCCGCATTTGTTGCCGTTTGCTGGATTCGCGTGGTGAATTTGTCGAATACTTGAACCGATAACTTAGCTTAATATACTATAAATATTCGACTTCATTCACTATCTTTGCTTGTGACTTTAACTCTTAAAGTATGAACTTACAGACGTGCGCAGCAGAAGGCGGTCCAAGGAAAATGAATTTACTGAAGTGTTTTGTTTGCTTTCTTAGTTCTGTTAGCCAGATTGTTTCTACAACAACACGACGGAAATCCATTCTAGACCTTGTCTTCTAAATGCACAAAAAAAAATGGAGTGCATGTTTCGCAGTTTGTGAGTGATCACAATCTTCTTTACGTTGAATGAAAGTTAAAAAGTTTTCATAGTTCTGTGAAGAATTCTGAGAATCGCTATCAATCCGGGTACGAATGACAGCTGGAATTCAATGAGCGCTTTTTGACTGAAATAAAGCAAAGACACATTCCGAAACCGCAGCAAGGACGTTATCTCACAGCATGTAGATTACTTACTACAGTGAGCGATGCATTAAACGATGTAATAAATTCCAGTTTCTTTTCGGACTGGCGCAGCCAAGCACGTCTTGGAATCCACCGCGAGGTGGAAGGAGATAATAATTCTGTTTCAATGCATTCGTGCAACACGGCACTTGATCCTCGAGCTCAGAAGGCGTGCGAAGTTAGGGCAATAGAACACCCCGCATGAAATGAGACATGCTTGTATGGTTTACTGCGCATGCATCTCCCAGTATACATGTCACAAGTACCTTTTTTGTACCGCTCCACGTATATTTATGACTGCTAACCAAACAACAAGACTCAGTTGGGCAGTAGCAACTTTTTAATTTTGTTTCCCGTTCATGCTTTCACATCTCGCGGTGGTTTCAATAGTTATATTATGCGATATTTAGGTTGCTGCGTCAACATGCGTTTACTCCATTGTGACTGCTGAGAGACTCTGTAGTAGGCAGCGGCAATAGTAGCATATAAATTTAAACTTCGTTTAAGGACTCATTTGTCCCAAGTAGATATTTATTATCTTGTGGGCTACTGTAATCACACGATGCCCCTGCTCGTGTGCCATCACGCCAATCTCTTCTTCTAATCAGTTTATCTGAATCCTCCATCAAGCTGTTTGGGGAATGGTATCATAGGTTGATGTAATACCCAAATTGCAACACCCTTATATCGTATGCACTTGGACATATATATATTTTTTGTAAATCGTATAACACTGAACACCCTATAGAATATTAATTCACGTCTCATTTTTATCAAGCTATTTCACTCTTTTGCTATAGCAGAGCCATTACTATACAATACTGTGTTGGTCCCTGCCACTGTCCCCTTAGTTCTGACGTTCATTTTTATGCACGATTTATCGTTTCAAATCTTTCGCCTCCGAATTAAATATCAGTATCTCTTGGCTGGACATGCGTACAAGATAGAATGTTGCCATAGCAATTCAAGACACCAAGTACTACGCTGTATATCCGCCATAAGACGGCACGTCAGTAGAGCTGCCATTATCCAAGTACAGCACGTGAATATCGTTTTACGAGAAAGTTTTTATGAAGTCGTTTCATTGTCTTGAAATTGCGTTTCTCACTCATTTAAGCATCTGTCCAGGGGTTTCTCCTAGATAGTCGCTTACAGACAACAAGTGTTATGGAAGTGGCAGAGAGATAACAAAAGAGGTCGAAGGAACACCAAGCAAGGTAACAAACATTTATGACGAATTTTATTTCGACCACCAGACTGCAATGTTTAGGTAGTTCGTTCATGGCAAGTTTATATGAGATCAATGGAGAGTGGTATAACAAGTAGCCACTAAACTGACAAATCCCCGTGGAAGTATAGGCTCACAATGATGGCCTGCAGGATGAACTGGAGCATGATGAAATGAATGCTTATGTGTTGCCGTTTGTTGCCAACTTTCAGCTCGTGCTTTACGGGTCCGTTTACTTTCGGAGATATATACGTCAACAAAGAGTTTATTTTGCACTCCCTCAGGAGTATAATCTGCGGAAGTTGCAGTACAGCTTCTTGCTGCAATTCTTAGAACGGCCGACTTGCCATAGAGCCGCTGTTAATTTTTAGGTCAGGGTCGGTTTCAATCATTATAGCTGTATTTTATTTTCAGCCTGCAGATGGCTACAGTCGGTTTAAAAAAGCAGGGCATGTCCACAAGGTCTCCCGCAATCAGGCTTCCTATTTGGTTTTCTCAGATACTTTGCGATTCATACCACATCTTCTCATGTTAAGTCTAGTCCTATCTTTGCAGATTGCTTTAAATGCTTCAATGCATTCATCATTAGAAGTTTTCCTCTGAAACAAAAAAAAAATAACGTGGTCGCCACAGTTCGAAAAAGGCAAGGAGAGATACTGCGCCATGGCACTCCTGAGCGACATATGTTAAAGCTGCATATTTTATACGCAAGAAAAGGAAGCGTGTATGTCACGCGAAGGCTCTATTCCATCATCTCCCTCGGTAGCGGATTTATGACAGGCTTGCTATTACGCATGCAGGGAGCTTGTTTCTCCCAGTACCGGTGAAAGTTTGTTCAAAGCGCCGCATTCTTTCTCTATTCGGTGCTCGATTGATAACTGCCTTGGCCGCAGCCATGTATTAATATACTCTACACAAAACATTTCTGGCTAAGCTGTCGGTTTGCGTTCACAATGTAATCTTGTGATGAATTTATGGACTAGCGTAGCTGGTGACCTTCCCCGTACCGCTCTCTGACGATCTGAACGAAGTAACAGAATTTGAGAATCTGCTATAAAGAGCAAACATTTTCAACAGTGCGTGTTCTGAACTACTAGACAGCCGCGCTGAAAGAATTCATTGCCGCTGGGCTGTTAGCAAATCGTGACATCCATGCACCGAAATTAAACTCTTTCCAGAATACGGCGGCTACTACGAGCGTCTGAACGTTTATTATCTGCATAGTAACGCTTTCTAATGCAAATGAACGAAGTTGTACGTGGGCTTCATGTTAGTTTAGATACATATTCCGCGATGAAAGTAACACGCGGATCAGGCAACGCTCGTTACTTGCTCTCGTACGAATGTTAGGGGAAGCACCGAGATGCAGGCATCTTTGTTATAAAACATGTATTCCTTTGACCTCGCACTTCAATTCGTTCCAAGAATCTACTGCGTTATGTGAAATATAAAAATGTACCAAATGACGAGACTTTTGTAATTAAAGGCACCGTCTACAAGGCTGCCCCTATTTTATGGTAACGTGCGTCCGTCCGCGTCAGTAGTGAGAGGCTTAGTGATTAAAAGAAAGACAATGTTTCGATTGCATAAAGCTATAAATATATGTATTTTGGAATGAAATGCGGTTTCATAGAACCTACTGGCGCACCATTCCTGCTCTTAAATGCATTTTATTGCACATTTTATTCAGGGCAACACAATACAAGAAGTATTATTGAGAACATCAAATTCCAATGTGAAATTCATCACAAGCCCTCTCCATCAAAAGTGTAAAAAGCTTGACAATATTATCATTGGGAATAGAAAAAGAAAATAGAAGAACCAGTAACGATGCGCACCCATGATGCCTAAAGTTACGATTATGAAGTGCATATGAAAAGCATAGAAGAAATTCCTGCTGAGCTAAGAAAAACAAACATAAATGTGATAGCGGCAGACAGCCAGCGGAGCAAGTTGAGTCTATTTCACTGTGCAGCATAATTTCCACAAAGTGTCCTTATTGACGCACGTCTTCTATCCTCATTTTAGTCGAATTTCAGAATGGTAAATTCCTCTACATTTCACGGTAGCTTCACATGTTGTCACGTTACGTTATTGTCTCAAGCATGCCGTAGAAACGATAGTTGAAAGGCAGGCGACTGGCATTATACAATCTCTGTGGCAAATATTGAGTACATCAGAATTGTTTTTTTTTCTATTGCAGGGGAGACTAAACTTTAAAAATAAAACTTACAACCACTGCTAGCAGAGAGCACAACCACGGGCACTTAGCCTCCTCTATATGGCTTGCAGAATAAACTTTTAACGGACATCTGCACTGAACCCTGACTGAAACTATATGGTGCAAAAATTTCATTTTTGAGTTTGTATATTTTTCAAACGGTATTTTTGCCGATGTTGACACAAAGATTTAGAATTATAAACATTTTTTCTTCATTTCCTCATCACGAAGGAGTGAAAATTATCGTGAAGAATTTTCAATAAAGCTGATTGAGTCCCTTTCGCAGAATTCACGGGAAACAAAGTAGAGAGGAATCGTTGGCTGTTGAGCCAAGAGTGCAACCTCCTGAGCTACTTGCTATGGTAAGGCGGGTTGCCCGACGGACTCAGGAGTGGCAGGCGAACAGTTGTGTTTCTGACGGATTAGATGCGTTCAGCGCTGTGTTTGCCTCTTCGTTGTTTGGCTTCGTGACGTTGTGCTAATTATTCATGACCCATGTCCGGTATTAGTGTTTTAGACCTGAATTCTAGAATTTTAGTTTATTCTAGCTTTTTCGCTACTTTGAATCGTTTTCCGTTCGGTAAGCGTTTGACACTACGCTTCAGGCACGAGTAGAAATGCTTAAAGTGTGGCGCTCTAGAACCATAGTCCATGGTGCTCGCAACACCCAAGCAAACTTGCTCAACTGGAGCTTCAGTGTAGCATAGAGGCATGGAGAGAACATGGATAGCGGGACAGAATTTCTCGTTTCATGACGAAATGATTCCGTCGCATGTTTTATTTCGTATTCCACTTCGGTGATACAGAGAAAGACAGCGGAGTTCTCGAAGTGCCGCTGCATAGTTCGCATCTTGATTGCTCGAAAGGTTAGTCGGCTTAGCGCGCTTCTAAAGTTTACTTTTCTGTAACCGCTGCCCTTCACCCGGCGATAAAGTCTGCGAATATGTTTGCGTGTTCCATGGTGATGTGTGTAACTTTGTGTACTGACGAATGCGCACGCTTCCAATGTACGAATTCAGATTAGTATTGTTCCACCCGATTCCTAAAACTCTGTACGTCTTTTTAGTCCTTACGGATTTATTTCTGCCCCACAAGCTTTCGGTGCAACACTCCGGGCAAGACTAAGATTATTTGTGTTTCTGCAGAACATATGTAGGCCTAGTCCGGTCTTCATGCAACACGTAAGTCAGCCTGGGAGAGTTAGGCTCCAGAAGCATGAACAATGTGCCGCTACCGCGGTGGAAGAAAGAGATGTGATTCGACAGCGGCGCCAAGCGCGGCCAGTTACTGTGAATTTAAGCACGGCGTTGACGCAACCAGCAGAACAATGTACGCGGGGCGTTTTTGTCACTCGTTTTCCTGGCCCTTCTATGAGCGCCCTTAGCACGGGCGCCTTATTACAATGCATGTATGACGTTCGGCCGCTTAAAACTACTCTTCTTAATTAGGAGGGCGTGCCTTAATATTTCAGCCCACATTCTAGGCTATAATTCGACTCGAGATCGCATGGGTGACCGCTTTAATGATGGAGGCAGCAGCTGGCTTAGCGCAAGGCTGCATGTTAGACAGTAGCTTTTAGGTGTATGAGAAACACAGGTAATATTATTGTATTTCCCGAAAGCCTTCCAGTGAGTGTCATGTAACCTGCATTCAGACGAGTGCGTGTGGACTAGACGAGCCTCCAGAGCTGCCAACATGTGCAAGTTGCCACGTAACTCGTACGTTACGGCATATTTTGATCCTAGGGTTCTACAAAATATTTTCGATTTTATACGGGGTGTAATAAGAGGATGAATCTTTGTACACACTATTTGTTAATTTTTACCTTAGAAAAAAAAGGAACCCGAAACAATGCAAGAGGTCGCTGATGTTGTTTAAAGAAACCAGCATGGGTTCACTTAAAAGCCTACAGCAAAACTTCAAACACCAAAAACCTAAAAGCAAACGCAGAAACACAACCAACACCGCAGGTCTTAATTCCTTTTGGCAGACGCACGTACATACTCAAGCAAGCTTGAGATGTATTAAATATTATTGAGTGTATTTACTATACGCGGGCAAACGCCGTCCATTTTAAACAAAAGTTGCTCTGCACCTATTAGGCATCGCGTTATTGCGTGCCGCTGGGCATTTGAATCTTCGTAAAAATCGCGGGAGATGTGTCTTCCATCGATCGCTCGATGGCCGGTTGTTTGTACCAGGTTCCCCTTTTGCATCTGACACGTCAGCTGCCAGAGCAACGTGTGTGACTTACACGAGCTTCCCGAGCTGTCTCGAGTTGCGCTACTCGCTACTCTCGGATCTTGTTTGTTTGCTAAACTGTTGCATCCCGATTGCAACATAGTTGTTTAGAAGATTCGCTGTCGTATATCTGTATGCTCAGGGAATGGAAATGTAATACGATGCTATCCAAGCCTTTGGTCGACGTTGAGGTTTTAAGCATCAGGCTTTGTAGCATATTTTCAGAAAACTGCTCTGGTCCCTGTTTGTTTTGGCAGTCGCAAGGAGTATTTTTTTTTTGCAGAGCCTGGTCATCAGGAGGCTGATAGTAGCTCGAAAAGTTCGGAAGCACAGGAAGATTAAAAGGGTTGCTGCCTTTATTTCTGCACCTACTCCAGCGTTTGGCAGGGCGGCAAAAGTAAGAGCAACTTTGACCGATAATTGCTCGTGAAGGCGTTACTTAAGTTACCAGGTTTGGTTGTTTCGACGGCTACACCCGGCTTGCCGCCGCACGTCCGCTGCTTGAAATCTTTCCTGCGTAAGCTGGTAGCATCATTAGCGTCACAATGAGGCTGAGTAGGCGCAATGCAGAACAAAGGCCTCTCCCATACCTCCCCAGGTAACCTTGTCCGGCATCAACCGTGGCCACCTGATTCCCGCAAACTTCATAATCTCATCCCCCCACCTAAATCATTGCCGCCCCCTGCTACGCTACGTTCTCTTGTAATCCAGTCCGCTATCCTTGATAACCTTAGGTTATCTTTCCTTAGCACTACTTTCTCTGACCAAGCCTTTTTCTCCTTGTTTTCGAGGACGGTGTCATTATCCCGAGCTTGTTCCGTCACCCACTCTGCCCTCTACGGGGTATCTTAATTATCCACCGACCATTTTTCTTTGCATAGCTCAGAGTGTTGCCAATTTTGGTTGAATTGTTCTCGCAAGTTTCCACGTTCCTGTCTTATAGTTGAGCAGGAGAAAGATAAATATGTTTTGTACTGTTTTTCTTGAAAGATATTGATGAACTGTCATTCATGATCTGAGAGTACCTGCCAAATGACCTACACATGGTTCTTAATCTTGCAGTTATGCCACTGTCGTGGTCTGGATCTGCGGTCACTACCTACCCTAAGAAGACGTATCCTATTACCGCTTCAGCGCTTTGCTGCAAACCGTAAACTCCTGCTCCCTTCCGAGAGTGTTGAACATTACTGTAGTTACCTGTAATTACTATTATCTTCACCGTTCTGTTTTGCCTGTCTAAGTAATTCATCGCGCTTTCCAAGTTATCCACTGAATATGTAAACAAAAGAATTTCATCAGCGACAGTAGATTACTTGGGTATGCTCCATTAACTCATCCCCACCAGGTCCCGATCAAGGTCTCTCAATACTGCCTGTAATCAGGAAGTATTCGTGTCTGCCTGCCTGACACACTTTCTTCTCTTAAATTTATTGGTTTCTTTACAGAGGAATAAGGTAACCCTGCAGCCTAAATTTATATTTTACAATATTTTACACAATACTTTTCTACATCCTGCTGTACATTTACCCGTTTTTCCGGGTCACAATGTGGCCGATAGATGTACTGTTCACCACACCAATCTCAAAGCACACCAACTATCAAATCTACTTCGCCATTTGGCATTCATTCCTTTCTGGAATGATTGGAATCTTTTCACTGGGGCATAAAACGACAATGACGCTCCCGACTTTTATTCCACACAATGTGCATCATGCAGCTGTATTTTAAGAGGATGTGTTGGAGTGCTACACTAACATGCAATCGTAAAGGCGGGTATTTTTCGACTGGAGAGAGATTAAGAAAGATCGCTTAGACGTTTTCGCGTGAAGTACGACGTGGAAGATAACCCTTCTGAATTGATGTTGACAGTTTTCGTGGAATAAAAATATAAGCAATATTAGCACTTCGAGAAGACAGGAGTCCTGAAGTAAGTGTCAGAAAGGAAAGAAATCGCACAGCTGGCAATCCGTGCTGGTACCACTAATACCACACTTTCATCACGAATTGTTAGAGCAATTCAGAAAACAAATGGATCCCTTCTGCTGCTTACGATAGTAAAAACAACAAAAACATTATTTCTTTCTCCTCAACGCGGGTTATTGCTGTGGAAGCAGCTCAGTGTCTTCGAATACTTTCTATATAAAATCATCACTTTCATGAAAGCTTAAGACTGGTTTTGAATGTCTACAGGTACGTTTTTTCACTTCAAGGAATAAACTTTATCATAAAAAAATTGTACCTTTTGCATCCCGGGAGGGCTCCTAAAATTACAGAAACTCCGCTTCCCGCCTTGCCCTGGTGACTAGTCTTAACTTGTTCATCGGATCGGCGGCTAGCAGAGCGTCCTCCAGGAAAGAGCGGATTAGATTTAGGACGAGGGCGAGAGCCCGCGGTATAGGGCAGGCCCTATGGTAGTGGCAGATATCTGCCGCTGGAGCCTGGCAAGTGGTGCAGCGAGTGGGGTGTAAGTTATGGTGGATGCAGTTCGATGTTACCGGTATAAGTACGAGTTGGTCTGGATATACCCGAAAAGATACGCTTCAAAGTTGGGCATCTTAACGAAGTTATGTCAGTGTTCGAGATAAGTTAACATATATGGTTGATTTGAAGCGTCGGTTTCATTAATATTTTAATTCCACTACTATGCCCCGAAAAATTTGCAATATATTTTTGGTCGAAAGCAGATGCGTAATTGTTGCCTAGTGACTCTGTTTACGTAGCACAAATGCATAACGTCTTTTGTGAGTTGCTCTATTTCTCTCCATTCTCGTGCAAAACATTCTAGAGGTATTTCTCTCTGACCGAGTGCGTTACAGTGGAGCTTTATATCAAAGCCCACGAAACCTGACATTCACATGTGCGTTTTCATCTGACGCTGGTCAATCAGAAGCACGAATTTGGTAATAATGAGGGCAATGATTATGCTAACTGTAAAGACGCAAATCAAGGAATAAATGTTGAGAGAAAACTGACGACAACCAATATTTGTAACTTTACCCTACGTTTCGGGACCAACTCGGTCCCTTCTTCAGGGGTGACTAATGTGTGCCAGCAGCAGCAGCGGGTCGCTCAATCATGTGCGGCTAGGCGATTTATACATGCTCGTTTTCGCCAATAATTGTTGACTGAGATGTAGAGCGGGAATTGCACGCCAAGGAATGAGTTTCGTTAAATATAAGAGGTTAGCCCCAGTGTAAGAATACATTTATCTGTATACTTTTTCTACGGCGTATACCTCGTCAGACTTTTTACGCCTGTTCTTCCTTTCTTCCTACCGTCAAGAACGCCGCTACTATTTTCACAGGTGAGGGGAATGTACGGTAACCCGTTTCGTAGTCTCTTCATGTAAGATGACTTGTGGCCTTTTAGTAGGAAGTATTTGGGATATTACGTCACCAGAAAATATTA
Source organism: Amblyomma americanum (assembly GCA_030143305.2). NCBI lineage: Eukaryota > Metazoa > Arthropoda > Arachnida > Ixodida > Ixodidae > Amblyomma > Amblyomma americanum. Next base: position 173,598 of record JARKHS020017098.1, read on the forward strand.
TACAAAGTTCATAATTGCTTTGAAAATGCCATCATTGTTTAATTTATGTGCTTGCCTCGAGCACATAGAAGCGATTTTTTTTATTTTGGAAAAGAGTGAGAGAACATCTGAATGCATCCGCAGGCCGCACGCAAGTTTAGCGTAAATACACTCTCAGAGCAAATATTCATCGAAGGTTGTTTTAAGTGCTTGATGACGGCCTGGAAGGACGTTGCTGCTATAAATCTCACAATCTTACGCATTACCTGAAATTGGTCATAAAAATTCACATAGCAGCAAATCCTGACAAATGGAAGCAACCTGTAAGACACTGCAGATTTATTGCTGTGCTAAGAACTATTAGGTACCCGTTATTCTTAAACGTGATAGCAGGGTGAGAAAAGTCACAACTCTTTCAGAAACTCAAAGTAGCAGTGTAGGCTTGATTCTTTATGGTTTGTTATGTGGGGATAGAAAGTGGCGTATGCCGCATGAACTTCAGTGAAGCTGCACTGTCATGCTGCTTATCCGCAGCGCATGCTGTCTAGAGAGGGGAGGAAATTAACGATTTATTGATGGGCGACTTCATTGCGAATGTGGGCGATAAGCAAACTGGAAACCACGCAGTAGGCGACAATAGGATAGGTTCCAGAAATATCAGGGGAGAGTTACTAGTCGAATTCGCAGGTAAAATAATTTACAGATCATGAATACCTTTTTCCGCAAACGAGATGACAGGAAGTGGACCAGGAAGAGCCTAAATGATGACACTAAAAATGAAATCGACTTCATACTATGCGCGCAACCTGGCATCGTTCAGGATGTGGCCGTCCTTGTAACGGTGCGCTGTAGCGACCACAACATGGCAAGGTCTCGAATTAGCTTAGACTTTAAGAGGGAACGGAAGAAGCAAGTGAAGAGGAAGTCCATTAATGAGTTATATGTATGAGGGAAAGTATAGGAACTCCGGATATCGCTGCAGAACATATATTCGGCTTTAACAGAAGAAGATGATCTTGATGTTCATACAATGAACGATAATCTGACAGTTATCATTACGGAGTGCGCAGTAGAAGTAGGCAGTAGGACGGTTCGACAGGATACCGGGAAGCTATGTCAAGTGACGAAAGATCTGATTAAGAAACGCCAAAGTATGAGGGCGTCGAACCCTACTGAAAGAATAGAACTGGCAGAGCTATCAAAGTTAATAAATAAGCGCAAGATAGCCGACATAAGGCATTTTAATATGGAGAGAATCGAACATGCACTAAAGAACGGAGGATGCCTAAGGGGTGAAGAGAAAACTAAGCATAGGTAAAAACCAGATGTATAAACTAAGAGACAAGGAGGGCAGTGTCATTAGCAGTGTGGAGGAGGAGAAAACTTTATTGTATTCTGAGGTTTTGGGCCATCTTCAGAGATGTTCTTTCCTTGGCTATAGCCCCAGGAGTCTTCTCCGTCAAGCTCGTCCACTTTTAATGAATGGTCGGTTGCCCTCAGTCCAGGGCTCTGCTGGCCACTGCCGCCCGTTGAGCTCCCTGTACCACTTTCAGACCAGCACTCAGTACCAGTAAGGAAGAACGCTTGCTCCGCCAAGGCCCGCTGATGATCGGCCGAGCCCTAGGGAAGCCAAGCCCTCCAGGAAGGAAGGGGAGGGTAAGAGAGATAAGGAGAGTTGATGGTAGTGTTACATGAGTAGAGAGTGTGTTGTCTTTCTGCCTTCATCCCTGGACAGTTGGGACAGTTGTCTGTGTCACGCCGTCTGAAGTTATAGAGGATTAGTGGAGTGAGCAGAGTGTTAGTTTTTACTTTGCGAAGGACGTGTGCTCGTTTTGTGCTCAGTGATGGATGAGTTTGGGGTACAATTCTGGGATTTTCCCCTGGTGTTCTGGTAGTGTTCAGTCTTTGCTTTTTGTATTTTTCGTTGTTTTCCACCGATCTTGGTGATGACCACCTTGACCGCCCTTAATAACAGGATCGAAGGCGCCCGGATGTTTATTGCATGGGCTCGTTGATGAACCAACTTATTTCCCTCGATCCGAGCATGGATATTGTATCGCTGTCACAGGATTCTACTACAATATCATGTATGTAGGATTCCTGTAGCCTGAATTTTATATTGCGGAACTTCGCTGTAGTGGGTATAGATGTTGAAGTTGGTGGTCTTGTGTGTAGTGACTCAAGATGCTTCTTGTATGCATATATTATCACGTGAGTTTCTAGAGTGGTTTAATTTGGAGGGTTGAGAACGGCGCAGCTGTACGGATGATTGGTCCTGTCTGTCCGGATGCACATATTCCATCCCCGTATGACCTCATATTAGACATCTGAAGGCAGCATTGTACCCAAGAAAGTTACTTATCATCGAGCCATGCTCCGATGTTTGATCCGCTAACCCAAAGCTCAATTCTGTTCCTATATGCCTGATGTATGGTCATCACAGTGAAAACGGCCAGACCAGAGCAACTGTCACCAGATCTCCCGAAGAAATGGGAAAGGTTAGAGGGAAAAGGGAAAGAGAGAAACAGGTGTGTAGTGGAGGGCTGCTGAATAATTCCACCACTTGGGGATCTTTAACGTGCACTTATATTGCACAGCACAATGAAACCTTTTGCATTCGTCTCCATCGAAAGCCGACGCGCCTAGGCCGGGTTCGTATTGCACTGGATAATCATAAGAAGCAGAGATAAATTGGTTTTTGAGGAAAGTAAACGGCGCAGTAACTGTCACATTTCGGCGGACACCTCAACCGCGCCGTAAGGGAAGAAAAAGGAGGGAGTGAAAGAAGAAAGGAAGAAAGAGGTGCCGTAGTGGAGGGGTCCGGAATAATTTCGACCACCTGGGGATCTTTAACGCTCAGCACAGAGAATTGGTTTTTGGGGAAAGGAGGTGGCGCAGTATCTGCCTCACATCTCGGCGGACACCTGAACCGTGCCAGATACTGCGCCATATCGTCTCCCCCAAAACCAAATCGCAGCACAGATAATAACCCGCCGCGGTGGCTCAGTGGTTAGGCGCTCGACTACTGATCCGGAGTTCCCGGGTTCGAACCCGACCGCGGCGGCTGCGCTTTTATGGAGGAAAAACGCTAAAACGCCCGTGTGCTGTGCGATGTCAGTGCACGTTAAAGATCCCCAGGTGGTCGAAATTATCCCGGAGCCCTCCACTACGGCACCTCTTTCTTCCTTTCTTCTTTCACTCCCTCCTTTCTCCTTCCCTTATGGCGCGGTTCAGGTGTCCAATGATATATGAGACAGATACTGCGCCATTTCCCTTCCCCCAAAACCAATTATTATTAGCACATATATAATAATAATAATAATAATAATAATAATAATAATAATTGGTTTTGGGGGAAGGAAATGGCGCAGTATCTGTCTCATATATTGTTGGACACCTGAACCGCGCCGTTAGGGAAGGAATAAAGAAGGGACTAAAACCGCTATGTTTTTCACTGTTAATTTCTTCCTTTTTGCTCTTTTAAGCGATCATGGTCAGTAGTGCTGCAGCATCGGCTTTAACTGGATCTGGATAAGTAAAGAGATAGAGAGGCTCAATGATGTCACCAAGGGCGTATTTGTAAGGAAAATAATAATAATAATTTCGTTTTTGGGGAAAAGAAATGGCGCAGTATTTGTCTCATATATCGTTGCACACCTGAACCACGCCATTAGAGAAGGAATAATGAAGGGGGTGAAAGAAGAAAGGAAGAAAGAGGTGCCGTAGTGGAGGGCTCCGGAGTAATTTCGACCACCTGGGGATCTTCAACGTGCACTGACGTCACACAGCACACGGGCTCCTTAGCGTTTCACCTCCATCGAAACGCAGCTGCCGCGGTCGGGTTCGAACCCGCGAACTCTGGATCAGTAGCCGAGCGCCCTAACCACTGAGCCGCCGCGGCGGGTATTTGTGAGGAAGAACTGGTTTTGAGGAAAGGAAATGATGCAGTAATTGTATTCTTGAGGTCAAACGAAAATATGAAAGAGAGCGAAAGCAGCGGAACGCATCGCTAACATCAACAAAGGCCAGGTGAATGCTTTTGAACGTAAATGTTTCAGAAGAACGCCGAACAATCAGCGCTCTGCCCAGAACACTTAAGAGACGCGGCTGAGCGCGTCGGAATGTAGAGGCCAAAACCAGCTAAGCACCCTTTCCACCTAGGAGAGAGGAAAGAAAAGGTAGCTGCTCATCAAGCCGCAAACGTATGTATGTAATGAAGCCAATGGTGCCGGCATGGTCTTAGCACAAGCTTGGAGAAGCGGCGGCATATCTAGCATCCAAAGCACCTGGGTAACGCCGCAATCTGCGAGCCGTCCGGAATATGATACGCCTTTGCTGAAACGTATTTTGTTTTACATACTCGTGAATAGGACATTGACGGCAATTTATTTTTATGAACTGGGGCGAGCAGCCAGTCTGAAAACTTCTGTTTCTCGAAATATGTCGAAAACCCACATCGTGCTCACCTAGCTGCGGCAACAAAAAGGTGGCTGTTTGTTTTGCACCCGCGAACAAATCAGTTCTCCGGCCAGTTCAGTAATGAACAGGAGCTTAGCGTCGACAGGGCTAATTAGTTAAAAACAAGCAGGGATGCCATTTTATCATGAAGGAAGTCGCATGTGCACCAGTCTGTAGAAGGAAAGATGAGTGTTATGTGGATTAGAAAATGAGAGAAAACGAAGCTTTTTATAAAAGTTTGTTTTATGCAGAAGAGTTCTTTTGTAACAGTCCGCAGTTTTTGGTGTCTGTCTCTTAGTTAGCAGGCTTTCACTTGATGAATCCGTCAGTGAACAAACTTCCTCAATTACGGCCACTGGTACGGGCTGCTGCTTTTACACTTTTTGACCACAGTCCCTTTTCCTGAGATGAATGCTGGTAGCGCGAATTACAATGCGGGAAATGGCGAGAGGGCCTCTAGGGCTGACTGTATCCCCACTGAATGCGCCTTTTCGGCTTCGACCGAAATAACCCGCAGAAGGCTACGTCGTAACGCGTTTATTCTTGGATCACAGTTTGCTGCTTGCAGCTGTAGGCGCATCAAAAACGGTGATTTATGCTGTTCCAATGGAAGGCCCCTAGGAAAGTCAGCGCAGAAGCAGGCTCTTCTAATAGTTTGAAAGAAATTGATTGCGTCAAAATTCCTGCCATAAAAAGAAGAATTATTCAAAAAGTGAAAAAAAAAGTTTTTTGAAGCCCTCTGACATCTGCGCGTAATAGGCGCTCAAATTTTGCGTACCGCAGTTTTTGCAACGCTTTGAAAAGTCTAATTTTAGACAGAGTTCGAAGTTTCAGATTTTGCGTGGAAGAACGAACCACATATTTTTTTTTATGCTCAGCGCATTCCTTTTCCCAAGTGTATAAAAAGACGAAGTAAATTTCTTTTTGCGCGCGACATTCAAGTTATCTCTCTAAGATTCAGATATATTAGTGGCATAATTGATTACAATTGCAGACGGTGGCTCTTCAGGTTGCTTTCTTTGGTCCTTTTTTCATAACAATTTACGAAGGCACTGTCTCAGCCACGACATTATTCTGCAAAGCTTGGAAGTAATGAGACGTTTAAGAAGAAAAAAACGCATCGTTGAGTTTTTAATGTTTTCGCAAGCAAAACGTGAAAACGTGCAACTGCTCATTCCAAGAATTCAACAGAAAATCCCATAAGTAATACCCAATTTTAGTCCATAGAACGTCAAAATATTGCTATTTTTTAGTTTACAAGCTCATAACTATATCTACAATGTTTTCAACATGAATGCAGATGTGCAACAATTATTCATTTGAATTATCTTCAAGTAAGCACTCATCGAGACTGCAGATATAGCATCCAATGCTTTATTGGGCAGGCCGTAGCAGAAGCAAGAACACACTTGGCATTCCATGGCGAGGATCACAAACCCATTATTGATAAAAGTGAAGAGCTCCGGTAAACGAAAAGACAAAACAGGGGAGGTGATTTAGGCGCTTTCAGGTGGTGGTAGTGGTTTTATTAAAAAATAATAGTAAAAAGGAAGGAAAAGATTTTTGCTAGCCCCGGCATCTGCCTTCGATACTGAAGCACCTGAGCTGGGGCAGCGGAAATAAAGGATAGCAGGCAGAATGGAGAAATGAAATGAAAGAGGTGAGGGAACAGGAAGAGAGGATAGGGAGAAGTAATATGTACACACTATTTACACAATAAGAAATGTGCCCAGGTTGTGCGCGTGATTAGTTCATTTTAGAGGAATTAAATCACACATGCGCATAGCACTGTGTTGGTTGACGCTTTCAGAGGAAAGAAGTACGGGGAGGGGCATTTTTCGGACGCCCTAAGGTGCAAAAGCGCATTAATGAACACGCCCGCTTTCCGCTCTCCGTTTCGCGTCCATTCGGTCTTAGCTGTCAGTGGTCACTCAAATATGCCTGCGGCTTTCAAGCGCATGTGCTAAGCTTCCGGGCCTTTTAGGTGGTTGGCGAATGGACTTAACTGGCTGCATATCGCAGCCAATGGCAGCCAGTGAACCGATTGGCCGCTGGTGCAGCTTCGTGTACTATGTTCTCGCCACGCGTACCAACGCTCGCTGATGTACACGAATTCGATTGAGTGATAGCCATCATTCCATTCCATAAAAGTTTCCATAAAATTTTTTCATATTTCTCGCAAGATTCGTAGCGCACTCATCCCTTCGTCTTCGTACGTCTCATCTCGTCTGGACCACGCACACAAGGTTGGAATTTCTCCACTCAGGACGAAAACATGGCGCAACTCCTTCATTCCTCCAACATCCAGGACAGGTTCCACCTTCCCGGACCGATTGCCAGCATTGCAGACATTACTCATTTTAGAACCGCATTAGCCACCATTGTATATGTCGATCATTAATTTGCCTGCTTGGTGTTATCTTTTCTGTATTGTATCCCATTCAACCACTCCCTTTGTAATGCTCCAGGCCTTGAGGGTAAAAAAATAAAAAACAAGAAAATCAAACAGGATAATACACCTAATAGCGCCAACCATATGAGGAACTCCTATCATGTTATTCATCAAACAGGACAATACACTTAATAGCGCCAACCATATAAGGAACTCCTATCACGTGAGTAAACAGCATTTGCACATATTATCATTATTTTATTTTGATCTGAATGAGTGACAAAAAATATTTGGCAAACACACAGGTCGGTGGCAAAATTTATACCGCTTTGGCTGCAACTTGATGGACTGTTTTCTTTTTCTCGCTGTCTTTCGTTGCTGCAAGCAGCGCCGAAATTCACTTTACCTAGACCGGCCAGTGGAGGCGGCGCCCCATGAGAGGAAAACAGAATAGGAGCGTAATAATTTTGTACTTACGCTGAAATACCTCTCCGCGCAAAATAGCAATTAGCTGGGCGCCAGCATAAACCTTTATTTTCATGAATAGCAATAGTGTCCGCGTGAGGCCTCATTGGAGCACCTGGGTGGACAAGTGTAGACCGGTGCGCAAAATAAGAATGTTATTTTGCAGTTTACAGTTTCAGAGCCCGCTATGGCTCTGAACATCCAGAATTTGGGGCTTCGCACATTTAATATTTATAGATACGCTGTTTATTTTAGTTTGAAAACAGCACCGCTGTTGAAAAACCCAAGATCTTGTGCAGTAAAACAAGCTTACCCATACGATACAAACGTTACAGCTGCGATTGAGAGACCATCAATGTTCCCCGCCTGTTTGTTAAAAAATTTCAATGCATATTTCCTACACTCTTGTGGGTTTTTTGAAGTGTCAGAAACAAAGATTTTAAATTTAAGAGGATCTCGACTGAAGTTACCAATCAGTATGGGATCCATTTTACGCGGCAGGGTTTCTAGCTGCGGTGTACCAGAGGGTCGGAGATTAAAAGGTTATCAACTATGTGGAATTCAGGTAATAAAGCCAATGAGCATAATCTTCCCTATATCGCTTAAGATTAAATCTTAAATAGGATTGGTTGGTTGGTTTTGGGGGGTTAACGTCCCAAAGCGGCTCAGGCTATGAGGGACGTCGTAGTGGAGGGCTTCGGAAATTTCGACCAGCCGGGGGTTCTTTAACGTGCACTGACATCGCACAGTACACGGGCCTCTAGAATTTCGCCTCCAGCGAAATTCTACCGCCGCGGCTGGTATCGAACCCACGTATTTCGGGTCAGCAGCCGAGTGCCATTACCACTGAGCTAACGTGGAGGCCAAATCTTGAATAGCTCTCCCTAAAGTACTTGACATTTTATTTTCCGAACTTTCAAATTTTTTATTTTGAGGTTGCATTTGAAAGGATTCATTTTTACAGCACTTGTACGAGGTTCCAATTGACGTCTTTCCCAGGGGAAGCTAATCACAAGCTCCCCATCTGCGCGTTCAGTCATTGTGGCCATCATCGGAAAAGAAGTGAAGCCGTGCAACTCTGGATATTCTTATCGGCTGAGCGCGCGTAGTAAAAGGCTGTGGTTGATTCCTCTGTTTCTACTAAATTATACGCGTCATTCCAGCTGCATTTAAGTTGTGGTTTCACATTCTCGGGTACTAATATCAGCGAATAATATAGGACTGTATGGGGAGGGTTGTACTTGCAGAAATGAAGATGCTGGTACAAAATAATATTGTAACAGTTTACTGAAGAGCAGGAATACATCAGCTTTGTGAGGGGCTCCAAAAAAGAAAAAATAAGAACTTATTTTTACTCAAAAACACAAGCAAGATACTAATATGCGCTCTTTTAATAGTATATGACTTTCTTGACTATTACTTTATAAAACAATGAATTTACTAATGTGCACTCTTGTATTTGTATATAAATTCCTTTAATTATTGGTAATATATTTCGTGGGTATATAAGAATAAAAATTGTAAATAGTTCCCTCTCGCATTACTCTAGATGTCAGCGATAATATATGTTTAGCCTCTTCAAGATTTGTTTGAAGACGTAACAGAAAAACTCGGGAATATCAAGAAGATCGGTACACCACATTTTAACGCCTAAGTGCGCCTACCTTTGACAACATTTCCCTAAAAACCGCGCCAAAAGCGTTACAAGGTTTCCACATTAGGGACGAAATATACCGGATCAAATCGCCTTAAAAATGATATGGTTATCCAAAAGCACATAATCAGTTACACAGTGTAATTTGTTAGTAAGACGCCAATAACAACATTTAAGAGGTAGGTACTTTATTCTGGAGTACGTAACGTCGTACAAGAAGAGTAGTGTATCAGCTTAAACACCACCATTTTTCTTTCTACCCAGGTCTTTACCACAGTCGTGATAATTTTTCCGGGACAATGAAAAGTGCGTCTTAACGCTCGAAATATATACAGTTTTCTGCGCAGAGCAGCACTTGTAAAGCTTCTCCTCCTTTCAGTTGGTCCTGTGCCGTGCGTTGGCAGCCATTTTGTCATGTTCAAAACAGTGATCATTGTGTGCCCAGACGTGAAAGCTTCCTCTGACGCACATTTTTTCTAAGGCGTCAAAACAATTTTCCTCGTCTTTGTTTTCGCCACTGTCCAGTCCCCAAAGCGAGCAGAGATACTTTCCTGAAAGAGAAAGCATTCAGTGGAGCCCACAATGAAATTTGAGTATGCCATGCAGGCAGGTGTGACGTCAGCGACATTTATGAAAGAATGGAGCTTGCACGAGCAACGATGAATAGATTTCACGGTCTGAGGCTGCACTTGAGAGGAACGCTCAAATACACGAGGCATATATGTCGCGTTGAATGAGGTCAGTCGTTTTAGAAAAGTTTGTTGCGCAGGCAGCGTCTCCCGTTTACTTTTAAATTGTAAATTTAGGAGCACGCTGTAGACAACAAAATCAAATCCTTTTAGGCACTTGTCAGACGTTTGTTGCAGAAACGCATCACAAAGAAATATAATAAAGGCGCCAGAAAATATAGTGCCCTCTACAGCACCATGCGCCCTCTTTGATTTCAAATGGTTCATATTTATCTGCGTGCTTGTGCCTGCGAAAACTTCTCTACGAAAAATGGGCCTTACGGAAGATGGGTCTTGTGGTGGTTATTATAAAATAAATACTCCCCAATAGTCGGGATAACATAAACAGCTGCTCCTTAGTCATGCGCAGGAAAAAAAAAAAGCAGTTCCACGCAAACAATTTTATTGACTTAACACGTCTGTCACAAAGGCCTTGGTAGAAGAAACTGCATTCTTTATACCTCTACAACGGAGCCGTAAAACGAAAAAATATGTTCAGAAAGAATTGATTACCTTAGTAACCAGTTTTAAAGAAGAAAGAGCGATAGCATTTGGAACTTGGCCCAGCCCCAAAACCCGGGTGGACCCCAAAATCCTTGAAATATGCACACCACACAAAACGAATTGAGGTTGATTATTTGAGGTTAATGGGTAGACCAAGGTTGATTAGTCGGGATTTTTGGGTATTCGTGGGTGCGTTAGAGTTTATTCGTTCGTCGGGTTAGTACAACCGCTATGGAAAGTACTCAAGCGAGTTCTGTTACAGAAAAACCCAGTGGTTTTTGAAAGATGGAACCTGAATGTGATCGCATGTAAACAATACGGCACTGCTTTTTTAAATTAATAGCGTTCCAAACGCCGTCACTATCTTCGCGATGTGATCTTCTCCCTTCCCACCTTCTACGACGCGTTGATCGCAGTAATTTTTCATAGCGGAAGGTTAGCGGCAACATCCATTCGTGACCTGACGCATGAATTGTGGTATGCGATTCTCGATGCGCATGTGCTGTCTGACTGGCGAAGTTACTAATGGGTGGTGCCGCAGCTTTAAGGAGCCTATGGTCGTACCGTACTTAACTAGATTTCCCTCACGAGAAGGTTTGGGTCCACGTCCTGCGCATCCAAAATGCCCGACATCTCTCTGGAACGAGAAAATACCCTAACGAGAACAAGCTTGTGGAAGCAATAAGATAAATACCTTAAAATACTATTTAGATAACGTTTGTGAGCTGATTTTTAGGGAAGAAACCCAAGAATAAATACTCCAGTCATTATTCATACCTGAAGTGCGGCTTGACGGAAGCGACGGTGCCGTCCGTGCGATGGAAAAGAAAGAGAGGCACTTGCAGGGAGAAGCTCCGTTTACATTGGTTGACCAATCGGGGCAGCTTGTGCCTTTGCTAAAGCCGCCGTTCCCTCTGAGTTTAGCATTCTCGCGTCTCAGTGTCAAGGCCTTGTAATTTTTAGTAGCTCTCTGGTTAAGATGGGCCAATTATACCAACAAATCATAACAGTCAATGGTCAAATCCTTGCGGCCCGTTCTGATATTGTTTCCAGCAGTGTCTCATAGTATAGTCTGTCGAAAATATTTTCCGAGACAAAAGTCCTTTTCTAGGCAGCGCCAACCTTAAATCTTGCATATAGCAGAATGTGGCAGCATGTAGACTGCCGCATTGAGGCTGTGGTTCATAGTTAACGGGGCGAGTGAATGAAAATTGGGCCACAAAATTCGGTTTTGTGCATTACATTACAATTCAGAACATTTGGGTGTGAAACGAAGACTACAAGAAAGAGCTCTTTTTTTTTTGCTGACCTTATTGGATGACGTTCCTGAACGAAGACCGCAATACTATGGCCAATATAGTCGCGCTTACTCGCCCGTAGGTCGCCCAATATGACCATATTCTGCCTAAACTGCTACTACGTATTGGCATTTTACGCGGCTTTTATTGACGCTTCTGCATAATTTGGGGCACTGCAGAAGCAACGAGTTCAATTCAGAGGCCTTCGATGTTCACGCTTGGGGAGAGTAGCGGAGAGAATGATTCGTGAGAGTAGCACATTTATGTAATAAGTAGCCGTGCTGGCTCCGGAAGTCTCCGTTCATAGCTACAACGCCCTGTGAACGTGCTTAGGATTGCACTGCACGACGGCAAAGAGAATGTATTTATTGTGCATTAGACAAAACATACGGGTGTTTCTGGTAGTAGTGAGCCCTAATATCCATAACATACAATGAAACATGGTGTAACCACTCTATGATATCGATGCTTGCTACTATGTAGCAGTGTGTTTGTTTCGTAAGACTTCAGTCCCCACGGGCACGGTTACCAGGATAGGTGTAGTCGGCATACGTCGCTTAAAAAAAACAAATCCGAGTTCACCGGATCACAAATGCCAATGTTACCTGGGTGAATAATATTCGTAGGAAGAAGGTCGCTAAGCAGTGACTGTCATGTAGTCTTAGAGCTGCCTCGTATCTGCAAAATAGCTTTTAGCTTCCATTCTTGAATATTTTAGTTGAGCATCTTTGGAAACTGAACTGAAACCGACACTAACAGCGATGCGATACGGTGTTTTGTGTGAAGCACATTCTTACGCTTGACGAAAAATTAAAAGCATTAGTATGGAGGTTGAATAAAGGTGGCGCAACGGAACAGGGTAAAATACTGATGCATTAAGTCACTCGGTCATTATTATATTTACGCCGGCACGCATAGGGTAGGAACGGAAAGATGTCGCGCATACATAGGCAATTAGAATTGTCTGAGCGAATTGTTTAGTAGTTCAGAGCGGTTAATCCAACACACGACGTTAGATGCTGCATCAGGGATCGGCTGGATAAAAGCACCATAAGCATGGGTGCTGTATCAACTCGCAGCCAGTTGCATCGCGGTCTCCTGAATTTCAGTATAGTGAGCGGTGACACTTATTAACAGCTCGAGCACTTCCGACTGAGCTACGATCCAGTCTTGCTGCAGCCGCACTGCTCCTGGTTGTTTGTAGTAGTAGAAATCATATTTCGACGCTGAGCTAAAGTTAGGCGACAACATTATTTCAACGAGCATTGGCGTTGATGTGACCTGTTGCACACTGCGAGCACCGAGGCTCCAGTGACACAGGGACATCGTACATTCGGCAGAGGTTGTGCGTTGATTAAGCGCCGTCGCATCCGAGCCAGAATTACCTACTGCGTTCAAAAACACAAGCCGCTCCCATGTTCGTGGCGCTTCAGGCCAAACAAACCCGAGCTCAGTGGTTGCCATGCTTTTTCAGCGCCTTTCGGCCGCTCCAGACAAGTGAGATCAGCTCGGTGGAAGAAATGAACCTCTACGCACGTTGCACTGTGAAAGAAACAATATTTTGAGCAATGTTAAGGCAAAATTGAACAGCTCTCGTCCCGTGTTTCAATTCTTGTCTGTTGCTTGAAGTGTTGGTGTCCACATTGCTGGGAGGCTTTTATTTTCTTTTACTCTGCACAACGCTAGCTTCAGGGGCCATAAGACCCGCATCTGCTGCGGTGTTCAGGAGGGCCTAAATACACCTCTAGCTTATGCGCATCCTAAAGTTTATAAAGGGAAAGTTTTCGTGGTCAGCGAATAAAAGTACTCAAGGTCAAAATATTCGGAACAGAGATGTTAAATCCTGATGTGTAAAAAGAATGTGTTTTCAAAGGCGCAATAGTAGATGAAAACAAAAATTACTCCCGTTCTAGTTCAAATGCAACCTTTCGGGAAGATTGTATTAGGTATTATGAAACAACTGGCATTTTGTGCTTATGTTATGAAGAGAAATAAAAGACAAAGACACATTGTACCTTAACCATTGATTGCAGTGTCCTAAGTCAGGCAGCAGTGTTCGAACATGGGTTACTTCGTACCACATAATAACTGGAAAGCGCTTAGTTAACTCGTATTAGGCACACGAGGGCATTTTGACACAACAGCAATGAGAGGCACTGCGAGCACAAATTTTACACAGAAAAACATCTTAGTGAAGGTGTTCTCTGCACATCGGTTTTCCTCTCCTTGGCGTTCTGTGGTGGTGAATTTGAGTTCTCCGGTTAGGCTGAACGTGCCGGTCATGTATTAATGTTAGAGTACCGACAGGATGTAACTGCTGCATGACTTTCTCGTCAGATATTTGAATGAAATAGTCATCACCACCTGAGGTTGTTTATAAAATTTGCGCCTAGTTGTTTGTGCTGGTAACTGTTTTCTCTCCTGGTCAAGATAGAGGTCCATATATATTCTCGGAATATGTTCCTCATGATTATTTCAATGTTATAATAGCTTCTTCCAGCATTCTCTCCCACCGTGTAATGCTCGCCATGAATTTTTTTTTACAAATTTTAAGCCTCAATCTGAGTCTCCTCGTGTACACAATAATGCGCCGTAATTCATCCCATGAAGTCTTTTAAATCTGACGTGATAACGAATTCGAAGTACCAGGGACTTCTCAAGGATTTCTTGAACCCACTTGTTCTCAAGCGAACAATTGCGTTTGGGCTAACAAACACAAATGCCAAGAGGGAAGTTTGCCTGCTTTGATTGGCATCAGTCCTTTCCAGTGTTTTAATAATTTTCCCCTTGTAAAACTATACCTTTTGTATAATCGATGCAAATTTTCTTATGCTAAGTAACATGTACTTCCTTCAGCGCCCTGGTAACCCAAACCGGTAGTACGGTTGATTTAGAGCTCATTATTTGCTTTTAAAAGTTTGTTGGTATAATTGGCCCATGACGCAGAAGCCGGAAGAGAGTATGTTACCAATTGCAATGAAAAAACTGCAATTGCAAAGCGCTACGAAAACAAAACACGGGAAAAAATGCCTGCTTATTCTTTCTAATGCGCCTCAGATGTATCAAAGTTATACTTGTATCTTTTTTATTCCAAACATTTCTTTATATTCTTAAGATGGAAGACAGCCTGTTATCGACATCCCCTTCCGAAGGTCACCCTTCTACTTTTATTATGTGGTGGGTATCGTTGCTCGCAATACGGAAATAACAAAGGCACACTCACCGCTTTCATGTTCGCCAATCTTTAGAACAAAACAAGTTGGCATAGCAGATAGAACCTCGTAATTATCTATAAGGTCTAGTGGAAGGTGTTCTGGGATGAAAAAAAGCAAACAAGTCTTATCTGCACTTTTAGCATCCGGGCATTTACTTCAATAAGAAGAAAGAAATACCAAGCTAAACAAGTTAAACATGACACAAATTTACTTTATTACTTCAGCCTCACTCCTTGCATTCGTGCTGCCGGAACAACTGAATGCGCCTTTTAAAATGCAAAGTCGAGTCAGCTACGTGACCAACCGTACTGAAGGGCTGTTTATAGCCGCCGTAGCGATTTTTCTTCACTGCCTTCCTGGAAAAATGGCACGACACTTGGCTTATATTTATAGGCATCAAAAGGACACGCGTGCATTGCCGGCAGTCTCGGGAGTCTATCTGCTAGAAGGATTGCGGCTCTGCGGATATGTCGCACTTTGACAAATCGCAAAACATGTGTCCATGAATAATGGATTAAAGATAACAGGGGTTCTCTTGATAAAGCAATGAAGTAGTTCCTTACATTGCTGCAGTGAAAGATTGCCGACTTCCCTGTTTGATTCAAATATTTTGGTTTAGCAGTACGGTAGTATTTTTTTATTAGACGTGAAAAGAACCAGACCCACAGAAATAAGGCTGCAAAAAATATTGTAGTGGTGGGCTTCGGCTAATTTGGTTACATATCACATAGCACATCAAGAGGACATTACTTTTTGCCGTTCAGTAATCCCAAACAGATTTGAATAAGCTGTAAAATTGGCACAGAAGCGGAAAATGCCGTTTCACTTTAAGACAGTGCGCCTCTGGCAGCACCCGTCATAAGCATATAGTATCCGCAGCCCCAACCGCTATGTCTATGGCTCATTCACCTCAAGGTCTTTTTGGCCTGGCTGAATAGGTCCAGTTTATTGATTCAAAAACCGGATGCGTAGCAACTCGTTGGAGCGTTCTGAAGATGGTGCTTCCGCCTCTGTTAGTGAGCTCGTTGAACTCGACCTAAAATATTAAAGAATACTTTCCAACAGGTGTTAGGTGATTCCAAGAATACAGATAACCTGTCGGTGAATTTCTTTTAGGATATTTAAAAATATCAACTTTCTCCATTTTTTCGTGACTTCATTTATTCATTCTCTTAACTTAGCACAAAAGTGCTATCACAAGGTTTTTTTCAGATCATGTATTGAGCATAACCCGTCACATGTCCCAGAAAATGTAACAAACCTAAAATCCTATGTTAACGTCAACCAGAGTGCGGTCCTATCCATACTTTAGATATCACTTTTCTTCTTAGGGCTGTGTTCAGTAATTCCGGTGTTCTGCTGGCAGATTGACGTTAAGAAGTCTTGTGCGGGGAGATAATGTGTGTGCCGGTGGCACGGAAGCGGGTTGATTAGAAACACGTTTAAGAGGCCTTTGTATTACAGTGGACATCATCTGATTATACTCGAGATCCTTCAGATTATTGTCACTGAATAGGAAGGGCATAATAGTTGCGTCTTTATGTCATTCACCTGTGAACCCGGAATTAGGAGGATTACGATATGGCTTAGAAGAAAATGTGGCAACACAGCGAGTATGTCAGAAAAAAAAATTAAGGGACTGCTGAGCTCATCCCGAAGAGTATGGCACTATAGCCGTATTTGATACTTTCAGCGCCTGGCGACCTCTTTGGACATCCCTTCGCAGACTGAAATACTGTTCTTGCTGTCCCGTTTAAGAAATCCCATTCCCTTAAGCATAGGATGCGATAGCATTCAGGATTCCTCCGCTTAAGTAATCCCCTCTCTCCAAGGTTATACATAATAACCCTATGCGCGTAATTGTTAATTCTGATGCTCTCTCTGCTGTGCCTCTTAAAGATGTTGTCAAGCAGGGTGGCGCTCCGGAGCCGTCACGTTGCTGCAGCCCGGCACGGCACGCCGAGATTCTTGAACACTGGTCACAGCGGCGTCCGCTGCGCTGTAGCACGAGCACGTACCACACGGACCACTATACAGAGTGTACTACTATACAGATAAACTAAGAACATGAATGGCAGTTTACCAAAATCCCTGAAGAGCAGTGAATATTACAGCTGTGCCTTGCCGGTATTCAGCTACGGGGCAGAAACGTCGAGGCTAATGAGAAGGGTTCAGCTTCAGCTAAGGAAAACGCAGCGAGGCATGGAAAGGAAAATGATAGGTATAACGTTACGAGACCGGAGACGGTCAGAGTCGGTGAGAGAACAAACGCGGTTTAATGACACCCTAGTCGAAATCTAGGGGAAGAAATAAGCTTGTGCAGGGCTTGTAATGCGAAGGAAAGATAACCGCTGGTCCTTAAGGGAAACGTACTGGATTCCAAGAGAAGGCAAGTGTAGCTTTGGGCAGAAGAAAGTTACGAGTGCGGATGAGATTAAGAAGTTTGCGGGGAAAGGCGGCCGCCGCTGGTAGAGTGCAGGAATAATTGGAGAGGTATGGGAGAGCCCTTTGTCCTGCAGCGGGCTCAGTCAGACAGATGACGATGATGTAGCATCGGTTAATATGCGAGCCAACAACACTAAGACCTTGAGCTGCAGCACCCACTGGAGTACTTGGTAGGCGACTCAGTCCTCTTCAACACAAGGCGCGTTCAAACATGCAATACTCTCCTTTTGTCTTCTGAATGGCATGTTCGTGAAGAACAGCTGACAAGCCCACCGGCCTTCCTGTCTTCCCTGCGAACCTTCGTGAGAGAATTCTACAGGCTTCACATGACGAGGGGACTGCTCACCAACTCCGCTTTATTTGTACCGTCCGACAGTTATTGGTACCGTCCACTGACGTCGCCATGTGTGGCAAGAGTTACCGTCACTTCCAGCACCGTAAAATGCCGCCCACAATACTTCCTGCTTTTCTACACCGAATTCAACCAGCACAAAAAAATTGGAAGTCAGTTACTTCGGCTATGCCAGGATATACGTAGTTAAAGCTAAGGCATAGCTTGGTTAGCGCCGCTTACACAGCACCGCAACAGCGGCTATCTCCCCGGCTGCACACGCCGACGGCACGGAGCGCGGCTTCTCCTCTGACGTCACGCCAGATGGCGAGGAGGTCGCGCCGTAACTGGTCCCATGGTTTGTTCTCACGTGACTAACCACGTTGTTGGTCACGTGATCAACCGCGTGACAAACCACGTGACCAACCACTGTACTCTAACGTTGCTCTCATTCTGTTAGCGACTATCAATGTAAAGCCGTTTTCAAACCCGGATCTTAATCTGATCGGTGCATAATTCAGCGAAGGCGTCACTATTGCCAAGTGATCCACCGTAATCTTGATGAACAATCGAAAGATCTGGAATTATAAGAAATAGCAATGGAGCAGTTTCTCATTGAATCTTCGAGATTGCTCCAACTTCCATACGCGCGCACGAACAGAAGGCTTGTATTCGCAGTCGTCATGTGGTGGTGTATTGCTACGGTGCTGCTGCCTGTTACAATGCAAAGCAAGCCGTTCGAATTCGGTGCGTTGTAGGCTGGTGAGATGCCTAGGCAATTTTCATCGCGGATGCGAGGCAAATTTTTCGCGATCGCGGTCTTCGCATCCTTTACTGGGAAAAGCCTGAACAACGGCATCCTGTTTTGCTCCTGCATTACGGTTTATGGTTTATGGGGATTTAACGTCCCAAGGCGACTCAGGCTATGAGGGACGCCGTAGTGAAGGGCTCCGGAAATTTTGACCACCTAGGGTTCTTTAGCGTGCACTTAAATCGCACAGTACACGGGCCTCTAGAATTTCGCCTCCATCGAAATTCGACCGCCGTGGTCGGGATCAAACCCGCGTATTTCGGGCCAGCAGCCTAGCGCCATAACCACTCCGCCACCGTGGCGGCCGCTCCTGCATTACGGTATCATAAGCAAACTCCACAGAGTGCCAGGCAACATCACATATTGTTTTGAGCGGCTTTTACGTGGATTGAACACACGTCGGTGGCTGTGTTAGATGAACGGTAGTTTGTGGGCCCCGAAAATGTTCCGTGTTCTTGTTTGCTCCACGGCGGCAGGTCAGTAAAGACAAGGAGTCAATTTCTGAGCGGTTCAGTCCCTTGTTGTACTCCACGAAGACATTAGAATTCTCGACACGCACGTTTCCTTAATTAGCCCACTCCACTCTTTCTAACACCATTTTCACTAAAAAAGGCTGCCCGTTTGGAGTGAGAGTGAAACTTCTGCTTTTAGATTGTAAGGTTAGAATTCCTGGTTTTGTCAAAACTTCGATGTGACGCTATCATTTCTTTAAGATCCCCCTGGCCTATGAAATACAAGTGTTTGGTGATGGAAGGTCGGTCAAGGGTGTGGTCGCTGCGTAGCGTAAGGCGGTTTTTTTTTCCGCAGTGAAATTGGCGGTAATGAACGCTAAAACCGGGAGGTACCTACTTAAGTTCCCATAACAATGAATGGTGACTGCCAACAGAAGTTTAGGCGCGTCATGGTGCAGCACAACATTTATAAAATTTAGACTGTTTGGCTCGAATTCGCGCTGTTATGATGCTTTAGCGAAGGGTGGATCCGTATTACTGGGTAAGAATGCGAGTTCGGGCAAGTTTTGTCTCCTTGAGATTTTAATCTTAATAACGAAGGTTTTTGTTACGTCATAGAAGAGTTCGCAGGTGACAGTGTTTTGTTTGGGAAGCGGGGAGTTGATTTATATGATACGCACTTGACTTTTGGCTGTTAAGGATTTTGCCGGTAGCCATAGAGGCTCAGCGGTTATTGAGGATTGTCGATTTTGTATGGGAAAAGAACCGCCTTTATGTGCTGAAACTACATCCTTAAGCCTTGGCGCGAGCACCTAGGCCGTCGGATCTAGAAATGCCTATGTGTCCTTTCACACCGAACAACCCCGACTTTGCGTTTGCCTGTCTCAGTATTATTTGAGAAAACATTAGGGCACATTTTATCACTGAGCTTGCTAGCATTTATCCAAAGATTTTTTTCTTTCCGTGGCTGCGCTTTGAAGTCTCGTCTTTCGAGAAATCGTGGTTATTTTTATTCTAGTGGCTTACTAGAGTGCAGTGTGATACTTTTTGACAAAAATCAGAGGAAAATGGCTGCTCAGAGGTAAATGGCTGCATAAATGCACAATTTTTCATCAAGAAAATAAACGTGTTTTCTAAATGTTCTTTTGGAGTTCTGGTCGGCAAAGCGGTGCGGCTCTCAAGAATAGCGATGAGTTTCTTCTCAAACATTGTATGTCAGGATAGCTGCTTTGGGACCACTCTCCAGGAAAGCACCTACACACTGATTGGTACAATGTCGGCCTCGTTAGGAACTGACTGAAAATTTTACGCCTTCGTCTTGTCAGAGTTCCTACGCTGAACATGAGTGGCGCGTGAGGAGGCTGTCAGCTCCTCGGCACACGTGCACACCTTTTGGTGGAGAATACTTGCCGGAATAAAGGTCCTACAGCTGCCATTAATAGCTTAAAGCGAGGCACTGCAAATGACAAGCGTCGTAACGAGCTTTAATATTGCAGATATAGCTAAGTAGCCTGCTATGCTTGTCACGTGAAAAGAATGCGTAGCAGGGATTGGGGCGCTTCCCTCCCTGATCTGTCGAAAACAGCTGGCTGCGCTAAGTTTTCCAGAGTATATTAATGACCCTTGAAAACTTCTGGGTTCCTGAATTGAAAAATGAAAGTGCCCTTGTCTCCTGTATAGAGGCGGTGGATTAGCTTGGGACGGAGAAATCGTTAATGGGTAATGTGCTGTGGTGGATACCCTCCTACGTTGGTGACATAACAGATGTCCTAGCTGAATTTTACCATGTTCTAAAATAAAGAAGTGATCTAGGCGACGGATGTTTAGCTTCGACGTCAGGACTATTAATTAGGAATTTTTTTCATACCCAATGAGTCATTCGAACAAGCGTGTATTCGTGTAGCTCATTAAAATAACGCAGGCAGATTGCCTGCGTTATCCGGTTGCAGCGAGGTTGTCTGTGTTAATCGGCTGCACAGAATGCAGCATCGCACCTTACTCAAGCGGCGTGTAAACATAGTAACGACAAGAGTTTTGCACTTTGGCATCTTGAACCACCTGCCGGGCTAAATATTTTCTCTTCAGCTACCGCTCAGAAAGCTCAGGAGCCCTGAAAAGGAGCGTTTTTAATTAATGCTAGCTGAACAAGCGACAAGCTTTTAACACACTTCTTTCGTTCAAGAAAGTTGGAATGGATTTGGAAAGTGGTAAGAGTGGTCGCAAGTGTGTGTAGTTAGAAGAGAACCCGCCAGCCTGAACAACAGTTACTAACTTTTGCAACTTTATCTGCAGTAGCACTTCTGTGTAGACGTTCTGGGGGAATACTGGTGGCTCCGGCATTTTCACTTGATGGCAAGACGGGCGAGTTGGTGATACATACTTAAGCGAAAATAGCGCAAAAGACGAGGACAAGGAAAGAAAACAACAGGACTAGCGCTGGTCCTGTTGTTTTCTTTTCTTGTCCTCGTCTTTTGCGCTGTTTTCGCTTAAGTATTTCCACTTGACGCGGGGCTTTCAGGAGCAAGACTTTGATTTTAGCTAGTTGGTTGTAATACGAAATGCTTTACGTAAAAAGCGTACTGGCGCTGTGCGTTTTATCCGCCTTTTGGCGCCAGTACACTCTTTGCGTAAACCATGTCTTTCATGGGCGTCTTGATATGCCGACCAGAGGCGGCTGTTCACTTTTTTTTAGTTGTTAGCATCTCCGATTTTTTAATCGTCTCGGTTTTTAAGTTATGTGGGAGGGAGAGGAATAAACACTCTCCCACCGCAAAACAATTGTGTGTCATTTTATTGTGGCCACCATTGGCTCACTACAATTATCAACTCGCATTAGAAAGGGAGCGCAGGATATGACCTGACAATACAGGGAACGGTAGACTAGAGAAGAAACCTAAGCACAGTGTGCTCTTGACTGAACGACCAGGCGGAAGAGAGAGAACAGGAATGTGCTTTCCGCACGTGCATCTCTGTGTACTGGGTCAAATGGTTTGGTCTTCGCTATGGGTTCGAAACGCAAGTCATTGAAGAGGTCGATAATTGCACTATGACAGCAGAAACGAACAAATCTTTAATGTCGACAGGAAAGCATCACAAATGCTTAAGATTGGCAATGTGGTAAATTGTGCATTTATTCAAAGGAAATAGAGTGTAAAGAACAAGGCCATTTGCTTAACCGCACTGCCATCGCTCAGAGCCAGCCTGCAGACCCTGAAAGACCAGGGACTCTGCTTCGCCGTCGCGGTTTTGCAGCACCTAAGCGCTGACGTAAGCTCCCGTTACATTTGGTGGAAGTGCGGGGTCGGTTCCTCGTACTGGCCTGGAACTCCGCTGCCACACGCTACCGTCCACCGGTATGCGCGAAGACGCGAATCACAAAGTCGTGCTGGTGGGCTCAGCAGTCCTCTCTTTTTGCTCCCTCCGGCTGCGGGACCTCGCCCTCTTCAGCGGAACTGACCGTCATGATGCTGAAGACTGGCTTACATCATACGAGTGGTAGAGTACATATAACAAATTGGACGATGCCACAAAGTTGACCAACGTTATCTTTTATTTGACCGGCGTTGCAAGGTTATGGTTTCGAAGCCACAAAACAAGCTTCTACATTTGGACCACTTGTAAGGCGAACTTCACCAAAGTGTTCGGAGCCCCCGCTGTACGCAAGCTACGCGCCGAACACCGCTTGCGCGAGCATTCCCAGCTGTTGGCTGAGACCTTCACAAGCTACATTGAAGATGTGGTCATCCTGTGCTCGCGCGTCAATGTCCGGATGTCCAAATCTGACAAGATCAAGCATATTCTGAAAGACATTGAGGATTTCGCCTTTCAGACGCTGCTCCTGTGCGATCTCCGCACTGTTTCCGAAGTTGTCAACTTCTACCGGAGCTCCGATGAGCTGTACAAGAAAAAGCTGCTCACTCGCCTGCACACCAAGCCTGTCGAGTCGCTTGCCGGCCTGCCTGCCTGCACCCGATCACTCGGCGCTATTGGCACGCATTAAAGACTTCGTGCGTGAGGAAGTTGCACGCCAGCTTTCACTTCTACAATCCCACTCCGGGCGATCTTCATAACTGGCGCCTGACCATCGCCATGTCATCAGCGAACCACAGCCGCCTGCACCTGTCGCTGCGCCTCTGACCTATGCTGGCGCTGTCGCATCGCCGAGGCCGCCTAACGACCAACCAAACTACGCTCCACCTCAAGCGCCTGTGCCTCAAAATCCTCACGCTCCGACGCCTTTTTTGCGACCGCTTCGACAATTTGGCCATCCCTTACGCACTAGTGACGATCGGCCTATTTGCTACTCTTGCGGACTGCCTGGTCATGTGGCCCGGCTTCGCCGTGATCATGTGTCACTCTCCCACTTTGCTGGTTACTGGCCTCCTCCCAGTAACTACTCACCGCCAGCCGAGACGCCGCAGAGTCGCCCGCTTTCACCTAATCGCACCACCTTCTCCACCCGGCGTTCACCTTCTCAGATTTGTCACTTCCTTTCTCACTTGCGCCGGCTCTGAGACTTTTCGCAAGAGGACTAACTAGATGCCACCATTCCTGATGCGAGAACAGCGGCACCAGAGAAATGTCAAAGGCCTCATATATCTCCCGCAAATATAATCGCAGTTTCTGTAGACAGCGTGGCTGTTCTGGCGCTTGTCAACACCGGTACTGCTGTTTCTGCCATTGTCGCAAGGTTTTGCCGCTTGTTGCGAAAAGTGACGACTCACTTTCTGGATTCTTACTGTGCACCGCAAGCGCGCAGGCTCTTGCGCCGTTAGCGACGTGCACGGATCGCGTCGTTATTCAGGCAGTTCTCCACGTATTTGAATTCATAATTTTTCCAACCTGTTCTCATGACATCATCCTTGGTAGGGACTTCCTGTCGCATCATTACGCAGTCATCGTTTTTGCTCGTGCTGAGCTGAAGTCCTTTCGCGCTCATTGGTTCCTCGTTGACTAATGCCCGTTTTGCTGCTTCTGCCAAAGCCATCGTTCCCGAAGACACTGACCTTCCTACATGCTCTTCTGTTCTTGTGACCATCGCTTCTGACCTTAATTTGTTCGTGATTAAAGTGACTGCTCCTGCCTTACACGGGACTCACCCTGTCAGCTGGAATTAGCGCGTTTCTCGTGAGCAATCCCTTTACATATGCTTTCGCTGTACGTCTCGGTGAGTGCCTCGGTACCGTCCAGCTCATTCAATTCATTTTATAACGCGTTTTCCTTCCTTCATAGACGCCTCTCTTCCTGCGTCTAAACTAAACGTTATCATTTTCTCACGCTCCTTCATCAGTTTCGTTCGTCCTTCGATTCACACCAACCTCTTTTTAGCCTAACAGCGTCTGGCGCCCAACACATCGACACCGTTGGCAATGCCACTCTGCGTCAGCGCCCATATTGTGTCTCCGCCACTGATCACCAATTTATTCAAGAACACCTTGACACCATCCTTCAAAGCGGCGTTATTCAGGCCTCACACAGTGCATGGGCCTCACCCGTGGTCCCCCTGAATAAAGATGGCTCTATTAATTTCTGCGTGATTACCACCGCCTGGATAAGATCACTCAAAAGAGCGGAACTTTTCTGTGCTCTCGATTTAAGCTCTATGTACTCGCAGGTCCCCATGGCAGCCGAAGATGGCCTTAAAACCGCAGTTGTGGTCTCTAATGGCCTGTATTAATTTAACGTTATGCCTTTAGGCCTTTGTAATGCTCCCGCAACTTTCTAGCGCATTATGGACATCATTCTGCACAGCCTAAAGTTGAAGTCGTGCTTATGTTATCTAGACGACGTCGTGATGTTTTCGCCCGACTTAGAAACTCATCTGTCCCGGCTGAAGCACGTCTTGACCGGCCTTACGCACACTGACCCTGAGCACAACTGAAAAAGTATCGCTTTGGTGCTCGTGAACTAATATATTTAGACCAAAACCTACGCGTTTCGAAAACCTACTTCTATTAATGCGATGTCAGTG
This sequence comes from Amblyomma americanum, assembly GCA_030143305.2. Taxonomy (NCBI): domain Eukaryota; kingdom Metazoa; phylum Arthropoda; class Arachnida; order Ixodida; family Ixodidae; genus Amblyomma; species Amblyomma americanum. The sequence continues at coordinate 198,301 of JARKHS020017098.1, forward strand.
CATGTTAGAGATCCCCAGGTGGTCGAAATTATTCCGGAGCCCTCCACTACGGCACCTATTCTTCCTTTCTTCTTTCACTCCCTCCTATATCCCTTCCCTTACGGCGCGGTTCAGGTGTCCAAAGATATATGAGACAGATACTGCGCCATTTCCTTTCCCCAAAAAAACCAATTATTATTATTATTATTAATGTACTGCGCCGCATCCTTGTCGTCTGTTCCTATTTCAACGCTTTATTCGCAACTTTGCCGCCATTGTTGCCCCTTTAACTCAGCCTCTCGGCAGTAACGCCGATTTCTCGAGTAGATGGCCTGCATGAGACGACGTCTACAGATTGAACAGTCTCCTCGCGGCGCCACCAATCTTGCGGCACTTTGACCCGCGAGCCCACACTGAAGTACACTCGGACACCAATGGCATTGGCCTCGGAGCTATGCCCGCCCAGCGCAGGTCTTGATTCCAGGATAATGTAGTCGCTTACGCCAGCCGCCCCTCACCGAAGCCGAATCAAATTTTTCTGTGAAGGAAAAAGACTGCTTGGCCTTTTTCTTGGCCCTTAGCAAGTTTCGACCTTATCTCTATGGCAGTCCTTGTGACGTGGGCATGGACCACCTGCTGGCTTTCTTCGCTATAAGATCCCTCTGGTCGCCTGACTCAACGTGCACTCCCTTTACAAGAATATAACATAGGCGTCGTGTACCGGCCGGGCCTCAAGCATCAGGACGCTGATGCCCTTTCCCGCTCTCCGCTACCGGCCGAGATTGCCAGCCTCTTTGCCCTTGAATCACTGCGCCTTCGCTCATCACATGCGACATGCTTCCTGACAAGCGTAAAGATAAATGGATTGCCTCTCTTCTTGACCTTCTCTCTGACACATCTGTGGTTCCATCGTCCCACACCTTTCGTTGCCAAGCTCCACATTTCGCAATTCGTGAAAATTAGCTTTATCGACGTACCTATAACTCAGATGGACGGAAATGGCTTCTCGTCATTCCCCGACATCTTCGGCCCCAAATCTACACCTGTTGTCACGCTGACCCGCAATGCGGCCACGAGGGAGACTTCAAGACGTCACTCGCATCTGTCTCTGATAGTACTGCCGCGGCATGTAGAACGTGATCCTCAAGTACGTCCGCTCCTGCCCAGCCTTTCAACGCCGCAAGCATTTGCCTTATCACGCTTCTGGCGAGTTGAAGCCGCTTTATTGCACGCTTCGGCATTTCGACCGTGCTGGCGTCGATTAATACGGCTTTCTGCCGTACACTGCTGGTGGCAACACCTGGGTCTTTGTTGCTATTGTTCACCTGACCAGTTCAGTCGAAAACGCCACGCTTCCGGCTGCTACAACTCGTGATGTGGCGTCCTTTATTTTGCAGTGCTTGATACTTCGGCACGGTGCTCCTCGTGAACTCCCCAGTGACACGGACGCGCCTTCTTGTCTAACGTCGTTAAAGCTCTACTGACCGAGTGCAATATAATTAATCGGGCTTTTACAGCCTATTATTCGAGAGACAAATTGTCTAACCGAATGATTTCCTCCCACTCTGGGCGACATGCTGGCCGTTGGTGCCAACTACACAAACTGGGACCCCGTTCTATCCTACATTACGTACACCTACAACACTGCTACCCAATCCACGACCGGTTTCTCCACATTTTTTCTGGTTTATACTGCCGGCTTCCATTCTCTCCCATCGACATAGTTCTTCATTTCAAACATTTCTTACTGCAATGCACCAAATAGCCCAAGAACTTGTTTTAAAAGGCCCCTTTAGCGTGCTGCCTCATCTCAGTGTAGAACTGTTTCGTGAGCTGCCTAGCACGCAGAAGACTGCCGCCAGATTGCACGGTCGCTAACAACACGCACGCAGAGGCCCCACAAACACCGCTATGACGAAGGTCAGCTTGACATGGCTTTACCACCCGGTTCACTCATCTGGCTGTGGATCCACTCCAGTGCTCCCAGCCTCTCCAACAACTTCTTTTCAATTACCATGGCCCTTAAAGCGTACTGGAGAGCACATCCTCAGTCAACTCCATTACTGAGCCCCTCTCGCCGTCTGCCGATGTCAACTGACGCGGACGCGAGACTGTGCATGTCCAACGCCTCTAGCATTACTACGACCCGGTTTTGCTGTCGTCACAATGAGTTGCCATTTTGGCTGCATTTCTCCCCGGTCCCATTGTGACGAAGAAGGGCATTTTCCTAGCCGCACTGCCATCGCATATCCCCCGCCATGGGCATGCGCCATTAAGCCTGAGGTCATCATCATCATCATCATCATCACTGCCATCACTGAGAGCAAAAGTCTGCTGACCCTGACAGACCACTGGCTGTGTTTCGCATCCGCTTAAGCTGACCTAGGCTCGCGTTACCTTATTAGAAAATTGAAGGGCGGGAGCACATTGAACGTAAATAGTCGAACGGGATGAATTTTAGGAATTAAGAAATAAGTCAGCCGTAAAGAAACTAAGCAATTACTACAGTATATTGTATTTTTCGTGTTTCGTTGTGTCCTTTGAAGGTTATTCTCGTCGTCCGAGCGGAGCAATGATACAAGTACGCTCTCTCTTTATAAAGTTCATGCGGGGGGTTAAATTTACACCAGACCCTCAGGGCGGTGACCTTAGAACGAATTCTGATTGTGCCCTTGCTATGAAACTGCAACGAAACCTAGATATCTCTAGTGTCAACAGTTGAATTTAAAAGGAGAATATGTTGGCTACGGACGCTGGTGCTTTCAGCGTGAAATGCCCAAGTGGTCGAAATTATTCCGGAGCCCTCCACTACGGCACCTCCTTCTTCCTTTCTTCTTTCACTCCCTCATCCCTTCCCTTACGGCGCGGTTCAGGTGTCCAACGATATATGAGACAGATACTGCGCAATTTCCTTTCCCCAAAAACCAATTATTATTATTATTATTATTATTATTATTATTATTATTATTATTATTATTATTATTATTATAGGCAGAAAACACACGTCGTGGATTAAAATTTTGAGAGGTTTTACACATATAAGCTTGCTGCAAAATTTATTTAGGTTTAGTTTTTGGGCCCTGCGTTAAAAAGATCATGGCAATAAAAAAGCGTTACCTTTAAAGGGAGGCTCCAGCCGAAGGCAGATCTTGTCTCCGGTCCTCTGCACATCAAAGTCAACTGGGTCGTACCTTCAACGCATAATCACATTTATTAGGCGCACGGTAGGGGGTGCGTAACCAATTTTTAAATATTACATTAGTGATTGAATGCACACTCCTGCGAAAGTAGAAGAGTTCTGAAAAATACGCGCGTGGCGGACTTCTCCAGCCCACTAGCGTGTTTAATCACGTAGTTTCAATGAGAAGGATTAACTCCTTTAAGTCCACAATATTACATCTGCCATGCCAAATAAAGCCCCCCCTAATAATGCACAGACCAAAGAGTTTTCTTCTCTGCCCTGCGGTTTAGGTTTTTATACATCGCGAGCGTCCTAAATCTTCTGTAGGATTAGAGCAGCAATGTCCATAAACCCGTGGAGACAAGAGCTTGAAGATAGCGTCTAGATTACTTAGATATTGATATCAAGCGCGTGAAATTTATAATTTTGACAGATAAAATGCATAATGCGCCGTTTTTAAAATATCGAAGATATTATTTATCGTACCCTTTAGCAATCCAACCAAAGTCGAAAGGAAGATTTTTTTCTACACTTCCTAGCAATGATTAATTAGAGGACTGCTTGTGAGTTTGCTGACGTACTTAAAACAATAAGGCCCCTTGCATTAACCGCATGTGCCATCTGCAATAACTGCTATGTCTGCGTCTGTGACATTTTTGCAAAGCACTTTACTACGTTACGATAAGATTTCGCAATCTTTACATTTTTACCTTATTTTGACACATCTAGTAACCGCAAAAAAAATGCAGAAAAGTAGGGTAAATTATTTGACTGTGAAACCTAATTTATTCACGAATTATTTAATGGTTAGGAATGCCTTTGCTTCTCTGTGTGTCTCTTGACCTGAAAGGACATTAACGGCATACAACTGGCGAAACCACGTTGAGTTACTGAATCTTCTGAAACACTTTTCAAGTGCTGGATTAATGCCACTGTTTAAATAAAATTTATGCAACACTGTGGCCGTGGTAAGGCAACACCTTTTGCTCATTAAGACAGTACCAACATACTCTAAAATATTTATCAATCTTTTACTGAATTCCCTCTTTCAACTTTGAATCTCCGTAGAAAGAGAACGCCGGAAGCGCTCGACATATGTTGTTCATAAATTTGTTGCCTTGAGGCGTACATCGTCAATATGTTTTCTTAATCTGAGAAGTAGCTGCAAGTTTGCAGTGACATTACAGTTATTTGGAAAGGGGTTCTCTGTTCTAAACCCATCACCGCTTTTAGCAGGTTTGCTGGCCCAGTCACCAGTGCTGCCTGCTTGGTCTATACCCTCGAGAAATGATCGTGCGAGAAACGGGTGGTGCAATCTTTGACCATATGCGCAGGCACAGTACGCAGCATGTTTTAGTACGTGGTTCCAAGTCGCAATAATATCGCCCAGAAGTTTTACGTGAGCACGGCATCGATTTATGTTCACCAAATTTCACAATGAAGGCTGTGAAATACAAACCACTGCTCAAGAACGGTAACGATAGTTTTTTTATACAAAAACCAACTGTACTAAAATGTATTGTCGATGTCAATGCCATGTGATATTTCCTCAGGTGAAGAAACGAATAGTGACGACGAAATTTTTGTGGAAACTGAGAGCTCGCCCTGTGCCGTCCTTACGTTTTCACATGTTGTCTGAGAATGGTTAGCTGATATCCGTCGTATACAAGATCACTGCGTGTAGACACAGCTTGCAAAGAAGAAAAGTGCCTTGCTGGCAATACTAATTTCATGAAAAGTGGATTTTATGAGGTTGTGACATAGAAAGCCGCTTGCTTTAGCTATGCTTTTTTGCAGTATAGGGCTTCTTCTCTACACCCAACCAAGAGAAGAGCAAGAAGGTAATTGGATGTACATACGTCTTTAGCAGTGCGTTCACACCATGTCTGAAAAGAGAAGTTTATTAGTTAGCAGCGCACGTCAAGCAGCAGAGCAGGTTTTAGTGAGCGGTTTTTGATGCAGGTGAGGCTAAGCTGGTGCGTTATTTCTTAAAGCACGGAAAGGGGAACTGCACGGAGATTTGATTGCTTCCAGACAATAGCAATAAGCGGTAATGAGCTGTTTATGCTTTTGTTATAATGAGTAGGGATGAGTCATTGTGGTAATAAATATCTCTAGTTTATAGCTATTGTTTACGGGTTGGTAGACGTATACTTGAAGACCCTGTGCATTTTCCAAGGCTTTTGTAGCTCAGCACAATAGATCTCTCCTTCCAGAGGTTTAGAGCCTTAGAAAGGATGTATGTTCTCAGCTCCCCGGCTGAGAAACAATCCATATATCCTAAAAAATTGGCTAGAGGTGGAGTAGTTCGAAGGTGCAGGTGCACACCAACGTAACGACTATTGGTACATAATAATGCACAGGCTCTCTATCTAAACTATTGCGGTCAAACTGAAAACAAACAAGATGCAGACATCAAAGTGAGAGGGGATCGCCAATATCATTAGCGTTCAGATTACCTTCACTCTTGCTTTACTTTACTGCAATGTATGAGAATTCGGTCGCGGATAGGCAATGGTTATCAGGATTCTGTCGGAGCTATGGCGAGATGGGATTAGTCCTGACTGTGTTAGGCTTCTTAATGGTGCTTTACGCTGACCGGCGGTGCGAGGCCTGGGGCCAAATCTATTCACTGAAGGGTGCTGCACGAGGAATGCAAGCCGCGGGAGCAGCCCAGGGGACTTTCGGATGAGTCCGCTCGCAAGGAAGGCCGGGTCTGAGAAACATATATTGGTGTGACCAGAGGAAAAAGAAAGAAAAATAATGTTGCCCAGCCCGCACCGGGTCAGAGAAAGATATATGTGGGAACGGGACCACAGGCGCAACAGCGGCAACGAAGCCAGGCTTGAATCTATCAGCAGACACGACGCCTCCAAAAAAGTTAACGCCTAAAGTAAACCTCTTGGTCGTACAGTGGTGTACGCGGAAAGGTGCGTTGTAGGCCGATGTTAGAGATGGGCGGACGTAGTCACTGCGGACAAAGACATTGCTGCGCGAGTCCAGATCCTGGCTAACAAATATCAACCGAGGCTTGCGGTCAGAAGAGGCGGCAGGGGTAAGGTTTTGATAAGAGCGGCGCACGTCGGGATTATAGGTGGAGCGTCATAGGTAAACAGCCGAGGCTGGGGCGTGGTGAGAATGCCTCCAAGGAGGCGCACAAAAACGCCATGATTGCTTCGGCAGCAGAGCATCCCATGTCCAGCTTGAGTGCCGAGTGGATGAACTCCGAATCACGGGAAGGTAGATTAGGGTTCCCGTCGCTATTATGTGGTGAGGACAGCCTTCAGATATCGGTGCAGCCGTTCCATCAGTTCATCAGCCGAAGGACGGTAGGCGGTCATATTTATGTGGCGGACATCCAGGTTGTTGTAAAGAGTGGTGAGCGGGGCTGATTGAAACTAGCGGCGACCATCTGTGGTGACAAGAGTTGGTCTATCCAACGCGACACTTTGACAGTTATGGAGGTTGCAGCAGTTATCTGAGACGTGGTATAAATAATCGGCTACACCTCAGTCCAACATGTGAAGCGATCGAACGCACGCAAGCAGGTAACAGGGCTCGCGTTATGACCACTGAGGTAGTCGTAGACTTGGGATACCAGCACGTCCGGGGGCCGAAAAACGTATGGGTGATCAGTTTTATTGAAGCGGAGGAGATGAGAGAGTATTTTTTCCGGGCCAATCTATTCCAATTTCAATTCTATTCCAATTCTGATTCTCATTAGTTCCGAGCTCATTGTCTTTAACTCCCTAATGTACTCCAGTTCTGATTTTGTTCCATGTTCGAATACGCAGGTGCACAAATTGTGTTACTCTGATAGATTGCACCGATTCTCGTAACACTACCGGCGCAGTGGCGCAGCTTTTAAGCGATGCGCCACTGCAGCCGACAGGTGGCTATTACAAACACAGGTATCGGTCGGGCTTTTCATCCACAGGTTGCTCTTCCCAAGCGATTCGAGAAGGAATAGATTCCGCAAGCCTGATTTTTGTCCAGATAGTTCTTCGGAAGGCTCTCTGTTTTGCATTTAGGCGTGCTGTTGTCTGAGTCTTTCTTCTCAGTCATTTTCATATTTGTGGAGTCGTTTGTCTTCTGGCGTTTCCCTCCTCTCCCCTACAAGTAGACAGGGTAGAAGGGAAGTGGGGAAGGGCAAGGCGAGGAAGTTTGGCAGGTAGCTGTTGGAGAAAAGGAAATCTTTAGAAACAACCTGCAATTGTTGGCAGGTGAAGGCTTCACAAGGGCGTTGATGTAAAAGTCGCCCAAGCCACCAGACACAGGCAGGGAGGCACATAATATGAGAACTGTGACTACCCATGGCCATGCAAAAGAACAAGGAACAACTGAGAGACGAACACAGCAGCAAAATGCGGGTAAGACCACTACCCCCACACATGGACCCAGAGCCTCGCTGCGAGAGTAGAGAAGCCAGAGTCCGGGCTCTCGACAGGAAATTCGAAAACAACCATAGCGTGGTTTACACGGACGCAGCCGGGTACTGATGCAAGATCAGAATGGTCACTGTAGGAACGAGGAAGGGAAGGGGGAATAATATGAGCAACGATAGCCAGCGCCCGCATATAGAAGCCGCTGAAGAAGCAGCCATCGCCGTAGCAATCGGCAACGAATATGCAAAACGACAAGACTTGGTTATAGTTACAGCCTCCAAAAAGCGTGCAGGAACTACACGCAAGGCAGAATCGACCGGGCAGCAGTCCGCATACCGCAAAGAGCACTAAGACGCAAAACTATCGGCAAACACGAAATCGTATGGGTTCCTGGACATGATGGAATGAGATGGAATGAGATGCAATGAGGTAGCGGACGAGTGAGCTTCAGGATACGTCAACGGAGCAAACTCAGTAATGAGCACCGCAGGCACCTTCGATCCTGTCAGTCCCCCGTACTCCAATATCCCCGCACAAAAAGCTAACAAAAGAAGAGACGGTAGATTGGAGAAGGCTGCAAACAGGCACCTATCGACTTACGTAAACTCCAAAAGATGTACTTTACACAATACTCCCACGAATGTCCGTGGTGCAAGGATGAACCAACTCATACTGGTGACATCCGTGGAGCTGCCCGTAGGCAGCGTTAGTTGAGAAAATAGACAATCCGAGTGTGACGCACTGGGAGCACCTGCTGGCCAGCTTCTGCTCGAAATCGAGGCAAGTGATAATGACGCGTTTTCCAGACACACAGACGGCGGTGAGAAAAGACCTGGCTACATAGATATAACGATGCGCAGGGTTATCGACTCCTTCGCCTGTGACTGTGATTTATGGCTTCGTGAGGTTGGAAGAATCGGTGAGTTTTGCATAGGGCAAAGATGGAACAAAAACACGAAATCCTGTCGCCTCGGTGGTTTGAGAGGGCAACCTTAAAGGCCGATTCACATTACGGACTGCTCGCCCGTGGCCTGCTCATCACGTGTTCGTGCGCCACCAAATTGAGAGGCGTGCTGTCGGCGCGCGTACAGGACAACCAAGGAAGTTCAAGTGCCTCTCCCCTCGCGGGAATTAGCGGCGGCCCGCAAAGGTTAGCTCTGGCAACCATCGCTCTTGCTAATATTTCGGCTGCCGCATTTCGCTGAGTGACGTTGAGCTGGCGCGCTGTTTTGACAAGCTGCACTGCTTTGGCTACCATGACAAATCGATCAACTGGCCTAGCAAGAGCGCCCAGGCCATTTAGGAATTGGTCAAAGGGCCGCACCTGCACCATTCAATCGCAGTCATGGGTCCGGAGAAAAAAACCAGTTTGACCAGTGTTGCCAAACACTTTAAAATAATCTGGCAACAGCGGTACACCCAGCGCGTCGTCTGCTCTTTTGGTCCGTCGCATCCGCTTGACGTCATCGGATCGCAGCACAGTTTTTAGTGGCGCATGAACACGTGATGCGCGGGCCGCGAGCGAACGGACCGTCGTGTGAATCGGCCTTAACGTAGAGATGCGTCCTCAGATGAATGGAGCGATGAGCGTGGTTAATGAAAGGTTATTGAAACTGTAGTAGTTGGTGCCGAAAACGGTTTGCGGCGTATTAGAGGACAAAAAAATAAGCGAAACGTGCGAAGCAATCCAAGATTAAGCGCAAAAGATCACTGGATGCGGGTGTGTTTGTTGGAGCTGTTTCAAGGCGAAACTCTTTGAGCTCGTTCCTGCGTTCCGCGTCGTCGTAGGCGTCATCGGCGTAGTCTGCTTAACACTCCACCTGACAGGTGGCTTGTTAGGAAGTGTGAAAGATGTCGTTTTGCGAGGGAATAGCAGAGCGAAGCGCCACCTCTCACACCCAGAGTCGTAGAAGCGGCTGCCACGGGAAGATCGGAGTTTGGCTAGCAACGTAGCATGCTACCTGCAAGCTGTGGCGTGTGGCCGCTATGAAGCTCACCTATGCTCCGGTGTCGAAGACGAAACGAGCGCCACTGACTTTGTCACGCTACGTATAATAGGTGACATCTCCGTCGACCAGTACTACCTGCCGCAGTTAGTCATGGCTTGCAGCCTTTCCCGACCTGGAGCACGGGCGGATGCACTCGCGGCCGGAGCTACAAAAGCTGTGGTGGTACCAGCAGGTAGCCGATGGCAAGGTGCTTTTCTGTACGCCTGGAGAGAACGAAGGTGCAGTGGAGTGAAGGCCGAACGGAAAATACGACGTAAAAGGGCGTGGCAAGGGCGAGAGGACATTGGGCTGCTGTGCGTAAGTACCTCGAAACGGCATTCTATGCGAGAAATCTGGGAGGCTGCGCTATATCTTGAGGTGGAGGGGAGCAGCACTGAATATTGGGGCCCACGAGCAGTCGACGTCTAGGTCATCGAGTTCGGAGAGCTTCTCCAGCCGTACATCACGTGCGAGCAACAAGGTAGAGGATGGAGAAAACTCACGCAGCAACTTGTCATGCGGTGATGCAGTGCCTCCAAGCAGCTTGCGCAGACGGTGGAGGGGCTATATATGACGGGCGGCTGCCACCACGCTCTGTAGCGGTGAGGCGCTGCAGGAGATGGCTGCGTTTGGACTTAAACTAGCTGTGCGGTGCACGCCTTCAACGTGTGGAAGGCTTGTACCGTGTCTCGTGTGGTAATTATATATCACACTAAACAAATTCTCAGCCTTAAAGGTGCAAATCAGCTGTCCCTAGACGAACACCCTTATGGGTGCTAAAAAGGGTGCAGAGATCCGCCCTTCCCCCGGCCCGAAAAAGGTTCCCTTCGCACTGAATTGGTCATTTTTCTGCGGACATGGGATAATCCTCCGAACATCCCCCATATCTCCACATCCCCGCCTGGCGACTCCAGTTCTATGCCCTAATGTGTGTGGTGCCCTCTCTTGCGGGCGCCGAGCGGCAACGCCGGTATATAAAACGCTAGCGCTACACCAGGGAAGCGCTATTTTGTGTATTTGGCTTAATAAAGATGACTGAAGTGATTATAATTGTTTTGAGAAAAGGGCGAGAAGGATCTTGAAGAGAGTAAGGAAGACGGAAAATGTGTTATATCATACAATACACCGAAAGGAAGATGAGAGAAGTAAACGGCGATAGTTACGAGGCAGAAAAATTACAATGGCGGGCTCACTCAGGCCGTTGTAAATCTTTCATACTTAGTAAATTTTAACTATTTAAAGTCACAGCTAATAATGGGCAAAGGTATCGGCCATGGGAATTTCTGCATCATGCGCATCTGCAATAGGAAGGAGGCCATAAAATATCTTCCACGAATTCACTGATTTTCTGAGAAGCTTTCTAGCGTTCTCTCTTGCAGACGCGACGGTGATAAATGACCATTCTTCAGCACAACCGTTATCACATGCGGAACCCACGACAGAAATTAAACAGCCTTTCACAGCCCCACATTTCCTCTTTTAGAATGCCAAAGGCAATAGGTACCAGCATCGAGGATCTGCACTGTTGGCATCAATATGCGACGGCAACCACGCCGTGTGCCGCATAGTGCGAATAAGCAAAAAGAAGTTGGAGGTTAGAACTTGGTTAGGAAAACGTCCCAGCAACGGCTTCGTTGCAACTCACTTGTAATATTTGCGCTCTGTGTGATCGCGTAGGGTTAGTAAGCAACTATAGAGTATTAAAGGGACTATGCAATAAATTAAAAGAGATTACGTAAAGCAGACGAGAGAAAGGCATTTCATCACTCGTCACCTCAACGCAAGAATTTTCAGGCTAGCATAAATAACAACGAAGATATAGACGATTAAAAATTACGCTCCTCCTCTCCCCCCTCAACTCGTACACGCGGCACACCAGACAAAAATAAAGAAAAAAGCTCTGGGACTGGCCCCGCTCATGAATACGTCATCCGCTGACGTTCCTTTTGCAACTTCTGGTTGTCGCTCCTAGCACCCCAGCAGCAGCGTCGGCGGCGTGATTGCGGCGCGCGTCAGGTTTCTTTGCTTTTCGTCTGTTGCAGTTAGCAGTAATGGACCCGGACCTCGAGGTACGACTGCTCGCTCTTACGGCCGCGATGGGCATCGAGCCCTATGCGTTCACGCCGTAACGCCTGAACGCCAGCGACGACAGTAGCGACTCGGCGAGCCACTGCGAGTTACTGCGGAACTCCCGACAGAAGGAGGCGGAAGAGGACAATTGAAACCATGTGCCCGAAGGCAATGCCCTGGCTTGCGCTTGCCCGAGAGGGTCGCGCGGCGGCACGAGCAGATGATTTCCACGGCTACCGGAAGTGTGCTCGTTTGGAGCCACCATATTTGGGTACAGCCACAAGTCTGTTTTTACTGCCGTACAAAATTTTTTAATGGAATTATGACGGCTACCTAGTTAAATTTTGTTTAATTTTTTCAATATTATTTTTATTCTTACAATTAACATTATCATTTAACTACTAGGCTATAAACATCAGTGTCGATCTCCTGCGTGCGTTATGCATTTCCCGTTTCATTTCGTTGTTTCTTTTTGTTTACTTCTTCCGTCCTTACCATTCATTTAAATTTCGTCCAGGCATTATATACCTCAACAACTCTCTGTGCCCCCTAATTCTTAGCCAAACCCCTATGTGGGCATGTGCCATAGTCTGTGGACAACAACAGCAAGTGTGCTCGTGACGTCGTGGCTGCCGTGGTTCCAGGGATTGACAGTGTGTGGTGGCCTGCTTACGTCATGGGTATAGTGACGTCTTTTTTCATGTTTTTAGTTTAAAAATCGGTCACTATGAGCACACCAATCGGTACGCGAATTTAAAAAAAAACACCGTTTTTAAAAAATCATAATAAATTGCCAGCTTAGCTCCGAAGACTTATACTTGGTGTGAATGCTCCTTAGCATCATTTCTAAGCATTGAAAACATTTACAAGCGACTTTTTATTCATAGTTAAGGTCGGCTTACCGCTCTACTCTGCAAGTCCCTTTTTCAGCTGTATCCTCACTAAGCTAAATCTGAGCACCAGTGGTGTTTGAGTTTCGCCTTGTGTTGCCGCAGACGTAGAACCTACCTTGTTTTCTGTCCCATTTTGTCCTTACAGTAAACAAATTCTCACCCTTAAAGGTGTAAATCAGGTGTCCCCGGACGAGCACTCATTTCCAACTGTTGGGTGCTAAAAAAAAGGTGCAGAGATCGGCACCCTTAAGGAAGGGTGCACTTAATGATACTTTAGAGAATTTAATATTTGCTCCATCATTAAAGGGTACTATTTTTTCATAACATCTCTACGAATGCATGTTGGATGGGTGCTCCACATTGATTCACCCATGAAGCAAAAGCCTTGGATTGTTGCGCGCCCTCTAAACTTTCATGCTGTGCACCCTGGTATGTTAAGGTGTTTACAATAATATTTATTTTCTCTTCGTTGTCAATGAGGAGAAAATAATAATATAGGATTACCCACTATAGTAACGTCAGAAGAAAAACAAGCAGTGTCTCACTAAAAGAACGGAATCATGGTTGTGCTGAGACAAGCCTTCTTCACCTTCGGTTTGACTGATCATGCTCCGTAAATGAGCAGCCCTGCGCTCAAATCACGAAGAAAAATTAAGTGCCAGATTATTTATATAAATTACTTGCAGTAGTATCGCGCAAAACCACGCGCGCAGTATGCGCGCTGCTTCGAAATTCGGCAATAAGGAAAAATCTAATTTACATACGCGTTTCTAATTCATGCCGAAGTTTTGTTACACCGTCATGGCGCTTCCTTATATATTAGCATAGTAATACACCGTGAGCGAACTAACTGTTCGGAAACTATTGCTCTATACTGTTACCGAACCTCCCGTCGCGCTCTGGCCTCAGGCTGCAATTCGCATTCCTGTACGGCGCGCTTCATTCAAGATGAAGTTGGCACGAAGCGTAGAAGCACTTGTAGCGCAATAAACAGTTAGAAACCTAACTATGCCAGCAACGATTCTTCCTCGCCATAGCTCTGAAAGATTTGTCCACCAGAGACACAAAACCCAACTCTTCGCCTCTGTAATGAATTTTGCTGGATTGTGTACCGCCCTTCCTATCGGCGGCGGCGCACACCAAGGCACCCACCCTAGCGGCGATATGTTGGCAGTGTTCCAGTACGTGAGCCAGCCGTCCTTTTGGCCCAACAGCCCTAGCACCTGACTCCTTAAGGTCTAAGTCCGTTTACTTCTCCGGCGCATCACCAGCCTGAAGGCAGAGTTGCTTCATATAATGTTCTCCCTGCATCCAAACGTCGACGAGGAATTAATATACTCCACGAGGATGGGGGTGTGTAAGGAAAGAGTCGGGGGTGGGGGGTGGGGGGGGGGGGGGCTGTGTGGCGACTGGGCATGCGTAGAGGCAATGCTCAAGGGCTGAGCAAGGTGCAGGCCACTTGGTGCAAGCTGGTGCAGCTCGGAGGCGACATATGTAGGAGCGGACGCCGATATGTGATACGCTTAACTGTGTTTTGCGGAGAATGTGGACTTAAGGTGTTCGTAGCATTGAGTAGGGTAAAGGCAGTTTCCGGAGGTTCTTCATGGCGCAGTCATAGTAGGCGTTTATGTTCCGTTCTAGCTGAAATTTGTCTTCCCATATCTGTTGGAAAGGTTTACTCCGTTCTCGTGCTTTTATTAACTGGAATTTGAAAACGTTCCATTAAATTAGGAAACAATAAATAGCTCCTGTGCTTCGCAATTTGAGCTTGCTTTCACGTTTGTTTTTATTCTTCATGAACTGAATCCACAGCGCGCCATCCTTTATTGACTCTCAGCATTTTACTGCAAGGTTTAAATGGACTAGTTGTTATTTTTTGAAAACTTCGGAGGCTTCATGATTGCTTTCTGTGCGACAGCAGTTACTACGCCGTTTATGAAGCGAGGACCGCGCGCCAACCGCATGCTCCACTACTGTGGGAGCTTTCAGAGGGATATCTATAAATTAGTTAACAGTGCAGGAATGCTGCACGTGGTGCTGAGCATCTAAAAGCGACACTTATACTCTGAGGGATGCCGTTGTCAAACGTTCGGAATCCTTCAAATTTCCAGAGGTTCTTTAACCTGGACACGTATCGCACAGCAGATTGGGATTTTAGTATTTGTCCTACACCGAAACCCGGCGACCACGGCCTGATTAAGTCTCGCGAGCTAAGGACCAACTGCCGAGCGCCAAAACAATTCTGGCGCTCTGCAGGTCGATTTTAAGGAAAGAAAGGGGCTCTACTTGCGATTCTTGATACACACCGCGTGACACTAACCAGGGATGTTTGGTTATGTACGTAACAATCCGATGATGCGCTCCCGTGAACTGAACCGCATTATGCAGCGTCATTGCGTCCCGCTTCTAGTGCTTGGCTTTTCCCGCAACATTTTACTTCAGCTGCGCGTATCATGGCTGCGAGCTTCGCGGAGCCTAGTGCATTACGCAGTTGAGCAGCCAAGTGTGAAGCTAGTCAGATGTTTTGCGTAAAAAGAATAGGCACAATAAGCATGCACCATCAAAACACAAGGTTTCTATTCCCAAAATGCGTTCCCAATCATTGCGAATCCTCCACCGGGGCTCAGTGGTTAGGGCGCTCGGCTACTGAGTCGGAGTTCCCGGATTCGAAACCGAGTGTGGCGGCCGCTTTTCGATGGAGGAGAAGCGAAAAAGGCGCACGTGTGCTGTGCGATGTAAGTGCAAGTTAAAGATCCCCAGGTGGTCGAGATTATTCCGGAGCCCTCCACTACGGCACCTCTTCTTCCTTTCGTCTTTCACTCCCTCCTTTATCTCTTCCCTTACGGCGCGGTTCTGATGTGCACCGGGATATGTAAGATAATTGATGCACCATTTATTTTCCCTAAATACCAATTTTCAGTTTTCAATCATTCCGTTCGATCTTACAGTTCTTTCACTTCCTTTTGGAGCTTCAGCGCATTTATGGTTAGCGAAACTACGCAATACATATTTCAAGCAAAAATCTATTATCTGTTCAACGGTTCAGAGCGCTAATTTTGATCTTGTACGTTTTGACATTTCACGAGAATTACAGTAGCAACGAGAACCATTTGAAGGCATTTTTCTATATTTAAAAAGCGGCGTTGGAGTTTAATAAATTGCCTAAAGGAATGTATTTTAAAGCGTCCACACTGTGGAGCACATTTACTTTTTAGCACATGCTGACCTCTGTCACATTACCGTAGACGGCACGTGCTTCAGACGGCCTGTTACCAGACAGATAAATTATTCTGTCCACGCTTGCGTAGTGTACACTCTGATTGGCAAGCGGTTGCGACATACTACTGTTCCGCCTGCACAATGAAGTTAGAAGTATTCTCGGAATTAATACACACCTGTCGTTGAGCAACCTGGCCGCGAACTATACTTGGCTCATGTGAAAGATTGCACCATTCAGTTTTTCAAGCGAGGCTCTTGATGTAAGATTAGTCATTATTTAAGCCTTTAAATATCACCTGTATGACGCGTCATTAGAGGTCAGCATTTTAAATCATGTTTAGTAGTTTGGCCCTAATAGCTCACTAACGCGCTGCGCGCTACCACCGAGATGGAGCATATGGACCCGATATTAAATAACCCATCTTGACAGTTTTAGCGCTAATAGATTTATATTGGTGCCGAATGTTCATAATAGCAAGGGAGAGTAGTATGACAATTTTTTAGCGCAATATATCGCACAGAGCGCCGGTGCCGCCATGATTGTTTAGCCTCAAAGGAGTGCCAGGTTTTGCAGCATAGGTACCACGCCAGCCTTCACAAATTCGCAGCTAAAATCACAGTCGCGCCAGTCCCGAAGAACATGCAGCACGAGCTTCACGTCGGTAAAAGCACAGCCAGAGTCAAGGTACTCATGCGGCAGTACGGCTCTGACCAAAACTTCCTATATATCCACGTGCCTAACGCGCCGCGCGGCCTCCACACTCAGTCGAAACGACGACGAAGCGGTGGTTGGCTCACGAGGCGCTCTGGCTCTGTGACCTGGACCCTGGCTCTCTAATTAAAAGCTCTCAGTCTTGGCTTCTTCCTGACGCCTACCTGCACGGCTCCTCAGGTCGTGACAATATGTTGACGTGCCAAACTAAACTATCCGTCCGGCATCGACACTCTGGGACTAGGTGTTACGAATGCCAATGGCTCAGTTAAGATTACTAGGATAGTTCGGGCCATGAACTCGAGAATGACGGCTGAGGCGACCGCCATAGCGGTAGCACTCGCTTCCATATACCGCACGGACACACGTGACGAACACGACGCCTGTCCAACATACAAACTAATCACTGTCACAGGCTGCATGCCACGCCTTCGCAAAGAGCACGTTGACTTACCAGGCTGCGCACGCGCTCACCAAAACGTCCCCACACATTTCCCACTATTGGCCTCATTTCCATTTTTGGTCGCGCCTTCGTTCACGGCAGCGCACATGTTTGCCCGAGCAGCAACCTTCCGGGCTCACTCTACGGAAGCAGAGGAGAAAGCAGACACAGAGGGCATCTGCGCACCTCTGCACACTTACATCCAAATCGCAGCAGGTTAGCTTACACAAAGAAGAACAATGCCACCACCTCTCCCAACAATGACAAAGTTCGAAGCTGTGGCTTGTCGCCAATTTCAGACCCACACTTGTTCTAACCTGCATCACAGGAACTCGTTCTTTTCCACCTTCTACCCAGACAAATGCCCGGGCTGCCAACAAGGCCGACCTGCATTCTACAATCTGTTTCGATCTGCATAACACCATCCGTCCGCGTACTACCGATAACCGTCCCCGCCCCTGCCTGTGTGGAAGATGTCGTGTCCAGCACGGAGCCGACTGACCGGCACCGGATGATCGAGAGCGCCGAGAGGATTGCGATAGCCAAAGTGCCCATGGACTGAGAGCCCTTCTTCCTGAGACCGCTATGACCAGCACGAACTAGCAAGGCCAGCGACAGCTGCTCTAGAAGGCCGGTAGGATCACATCGGCACATGGAGCCCTGGACTGACTCCGCTCAGGAGCGTAAACAAGGAAACTATAATCAATAAAAGTTTTTCCTCCTCTTCCAGACTTTCAGTGAAGAACGCTACGTCTGCTGACGGTGCACCATTTTTATCAGCGCTCGTTAACAAAAGTAGTACATAAATTTTCAATAGGAACCCTCGAAATAACGCTGACTCCTTGCTTTTTCAACGTAGGACAAAATTGTTTACAACAAGATAGATGACGGAGGCAATTATTTGCTGCGGAGGACATTGCAGTGCGTCATATGGCGGAAAATGCACAATGATTCGGTCGCAACGCGTTAATTTAGGGCAGTTTCTGCTATATTTCAGAGCAATCTTACTGAAGAAGGCATCCACACTTCTTATCATATAAAGTATCTGATCATAAAATGATTTTTATGTGCATATAAAGAACAGAAGCAAGTTTTAAATCACATCAATCTGTTATCAATACCCTCACTCCATACAAGCTACAAATTGGATTGACCAAGTCATTTCGGAGGTTTTAAACTGTATTTCCTCTTCAAAAAGCTGTGGTGATTTTGGATGATACTCACGGTAAAGTTTGTTTGTAGTAGCACGATAGAATGCGGCGGAATTTTCCGTCGACACGTGCTTGGTATTTGGACGTTATGCAGTCACAAAATGCGTCAATCCATGCATCCTCCGAGATTTGCACCAGATGAAGGAAGTATGAGCTGTCCAGAACCTAATTAAGTACACCCATGATATATTTAGCGACATGAACAAGCCATCAGCAACATGAGAGAAAAAATTACAACCTTTTCTAGGACACTCGTTATCAGCAGGTGTCAAAAAAAGGTAAATGTTCCTAGTGGAGGAGCGAAACGTGATGTTATAGTAGGGTCGTTGAGTTTTGTCAAAGAGACCTTCCGGAGGCTTCCTGTATATTCACTGCCTAATTCTAGTTTTCAGCAAAATTTAGAGACAAGAATTCATCTGTCCCCACTCAGTATTTAGGAATTTGGTTATTATCGGGACCTGGCACAAATTACGGCATGCAGATGATTTGCTTCAATCTCCCATATAAGCTAATTAAATGGCGGCTCAATGCAGAAGGTTGTGCTTTGAGTGCATTACAAAGAAAACGATTGGTCAGTATGATCGCTTCATGCAGCAGCGTTTGATGTTCCTGAGAGTATCATTTTTCGAAAGAGCTCCTATTAAAATAACTAAGGACCTTCCGCTTAGAAAAAGCATAACTTGCTTGAATTAAATTTGACCACTCTTTTGACAATACCTTTCTATGCTACGGCGGTTTTCGGGAATTGTTTCTGGAACGCTCAGCGGCAAAATTTTGAAGGCCACATTAACGTTAATCTTACACATACCTATATTAAAGTTTCGAAACGGTGCTCTTTGGCGTGCCATCTCTAAGTCGGTTTCTCCGACATATCCGGGCGAAATGCCTTCAGAGACTAAAATTGTCGTCCTCCATTGATTTTTACATGCAGGGACGAACTACGTAAGATGCCTATGGGACGGCCTCGCCGGGCCATGGATATCTGTCTTGCTTGTTACGCCATTACGCTGTGGTAGTCGTTACACAACAATGGCAGTATGGAAGGATTGGGCGACGGAATCACGCTAGAAGATTTCTGACGAGACAGTGCGCTGGTGTTCTCGGTAAAAGAGAGCCAAACTAACAATGCGGACGACAAACGCAGGGTATAGTTATTTAAGTTAGCCACGCCTACTCGATTCCATGAAACTGGAAGTGTAGATAAGCGTGCAACCTTTTTTCTTTGAGGGAGGGCAGTGAAGGTTGATGTTTTGCCTCTTTATGGCCACGCTTTTGTCTCTGGTCTTGGGCACGAAAACAAAAATTTGTTTTGGCGGTTGTCGTAGTTTAAAACCCAACATTATTTTTCGGCATTTCGCTTTTACCCATGACTGTAAGGGTTGAAAGCACTCCGTCGGCCGTGGTTCGAATTAGACTGCATGTGCAGCCCACTGAAATTCGGTGGAAAACCAAAAAGCATTGACATCACCGCACTTGCCTTCTGAAAATGGCCAGGGCCGGCCATGGATCGGACTCTATATTTCACATTTACAAGCATATCAACGCTATGATAACTATGGGAGTTGCGGCGTTCTTTCTTTCCAGTGCCCGGTAAACATACAATTCATTTAAAGATTGTCTAGCTGTTGTGAGCTTTTTTAAGTGCCACAGGGCTTGAAATTAATACTTGTATTTATTATAGTTCTTGCAAATCTAACCTCTGCTCTCTAGAAATGATACATTTTCGTTCAGGCGGAAGACCATAAAACCACTTGTACGTGACCTCTCAGCAGCAGAAGTGTTGACTAGTCACAGTCGCGAATACGAGAAGCACGCAAAGAATTTGCATTGCCATAGGTTGTGATCGCTGTTTGAACACAACCGTACACACGGTTTTGTCGAACGGTTTATCAAACACGGCGCGGAATGCTTCGCTTGCCACACTGATTTGTGAATTACAAGCGCGACGCACGTCCTCTGTGCTGGCGCATACCTTTCCGAACACCATGCCACGGATACCAGAAGCGCTATGGGGCTAGTAACATGTATAAAAGTCGTTTTGCGTAACTTGATCCAACGATAAAAAAAGCAGCGCACCGGAGCTCGGTGTCACCAACTATATATATATTGATTCCCGTTCCATGCCGCTATTAGAGCGTTTTTTAAATTCCGTGTTATTAATTCATCAACTAGGGTTATATATGGAAAAAAAATATTCACTTTCGGTTACGTGCACTTCGTCAATTTGAAGAGGAGGTTACGGAACAATTAATGCTGTTTTTTGTAGCAACGTGTGTCGTACGCGGTTCTTTCTTCCGGCATTTAAAGAGAGTCCGCGAAACAGGAAAGATTACAGTGTGATTGCGCTTCTTCGTTATCGTATTGTAGAGCTGCCAAATGTGTTCCGAATCATCACCTTCGCTCTCATCGTCTCGTTCGGAGCATATATCGTCGTTCAGAGCATATATATTTGGAAGTGCTTCAGTACAATCATTCCGAATATGCGAAGCGCACGCCGTGATCTTCGTTGAGTGATAGGCAGGACACTGAAAGCCAATTCAGATGGATCGTTTAATGAGTCATCAAACAGAAAAAAAAACGAAAGAGAATACAAAAAAGTAAAGTCACGTCTTCCAAGGTAGCATCTGTGTTCTTTATTTGTATCATTGTGATGTCAGTCCGTCGAGCTGAGCAGCGGCCTATCACTTGGGCAGGTTAGCGCGCACGTTTCTTTTGGTTGAAATTTTCTCGTTTGGGTGCGCTAAACTATGTTCGCGCATGATCGCAGCAATATGGCTTTTTTGTTTTAATATTTCGCGACCTGTCTTTAAATGCCTAAAAATAGGACCACATTGGAAATACGCTGCTTCAAAAAGAAAAAAAACCGATCGTTTGTTTCTTAACCCCCTCTGCAACTCGACGAAACCCACGTAAGCATAAAATAAATAATTTTAATTTGCCATGAATATTCTGAGGTGAATAACTCATTAAGAGGAAATTAAATAAAATTGGCAGTGGCTTAGCTCAGCGATGCCAGGATATACGTTGCGAGAGCTGCAGTTTCCCCCCGGTCTAATCGCGTGGTCAGTTATACGACGGCCTTTTACATCCTCCTCTTAAGTTGTGTTTGATAATGTTGCTGTTATCATTGCTTTATCTTGATTTTCTTGTGAATGAACCATGCTAGCTGCTTTGCGCAGCTTGTGACGCTCCGCTACTTGGCGTCTGTGCTTGGCAAGACGCCTTTCTGTTTGCTGACGCGTCTCCGCCGCTCGTTTAGCCTTCTGATGTTCATTTTATCTGTTAGAGTGGCCAAGTGCCAGCCAATGAATTCTCGTTCCGAAGAATTACCATACGAAGCGATTGTGATACACCGAGTCGTATCCCTTCAGCTTTTATACATAGCCGAACATGCGCAGCTTAGCCACATGACTCCACACGCGGCTGCGGCGGCGGCCGATCTCTGGCATCATGGGCCGCGCACCTGCTGCCCTTCTCTGGATGCCGCGCATGCGCATTCAGGTGCGGCGCAGGCGGCCGTAGTGGGCCCGGCACGGCTACTCGCGTGGCGGCGGCGGCGAACTCTGACGTCATGCGCCGCGCAACTGCGGCTCCTGTCGTGTTTCGCGCATGCGCACTATCGGCCTCCGTGGCTCGCGGCGAAATGCTCGACTGGGTAGCGTAGTGTAGCTCTCGCTACAAAATATTCTGACTAGGACTACACCAGGGAAAACAATAAGTCAGGTTCCACTAGCTCCAGTGCACAGCTTTTTAGTGCGGAAGCACGTCTCGCGACTCTCGCCTGGTTTCAACGGTGTCTGTCTAGATGAAGCGTCCGAGTAAGTGTAACTGGGTCACTGGGTCAACGGAAATGTCAAACGCGCTGTGAATAGGTGATGGCGTCCACCTACTACAAATTAAGGAAGTTATGTGCCTTTCCTTTTCTCAAAACCAGCGCAAGAGAGCCAGTTAGCCAGTTATGCATCTCTCCTTGCCTCAAAATCAATGGAGTCTAGATTTTTTTCAATTTAAATTTAGACTCCATTCACTTTGAGGACAGGAGAGGGGCATAACTGGCTCACTTGGTTTGTAAACAATTCAGTCGCAATTTGAGGTCCGTGGCGGTGGTGCATACCGGCAAAAAGCTGCGGTTTAGCATATTACTCGTGCTTAGCAACGCTGAATCATCAGCCATTTTTTCAATATGCTTCACTTAATTAGCGTAAAAGACTGTTTATTAAACAAAAAAAAGCACGTAAGGTTTTTTCTTCAAATAATGCCACTGGAACTTTCTCCAAGCATATGATGTCGTTTATTCCGGTTTCTAGTTCACTTATACACTTAACCAAGTGCGCAATAAGGAGGCTGCCTTTTGTGCAGAACATTTCTTATTCTAATATTAAGCGCCTATTTTATAAGGCAATCAACAAAGTGCGCTCATTGTGCCGCTGCCTAATTTACCTCATGCTTCGCGCTAGCATTACACTCACTTTTATGTATATAGCCTTTTTCAAACGTTGAAACCCGAGAGGCGATTGCTTTTAGGCATGTAGTGGCGTTCCTGTAGAATCTGTGAAAGTCCTCCCATGCTGTTCGGTGAGGACCAGAGTTCCTTTAACATTCAAGAGGTTTGGAATTCTGGGGATGCAATACGTGCCGCACAGCTTTGTCGAGAATCAAATTCAGTTTGGCTGTAAATTTTTGGCACAGGCTGTGCTAGTTAAGCCGTGGCATCCATCTCCGTAGATGTCGAGACCCTGAGCGGTTGTAAGAGTGATGGTTTGTAGGTCTTCCCATTTCCCCGAAAATATGAATCCTTGAATATATATCGCCTCCCTCGAATTGTCGTCATTCAGAGTTTTGTCACGCTGGTGCTGTGATATTGATGAGAGGTAAGTATTCATTTTGCATATTCTTTTCATTCTCTGCTTGACTACCGCCCAAAAAAAATCACCTTCAGGCACATTATAAATATCTACTTTCATGTTTCATTCAACAAACTGCGTGTAAACAACAAAAAAGAAAACAAAATTATCCCTACCGTGCGAACATTTCTATAAATATCATTACTATTTTGAAGACGCCTTGGAACATTTTCAGGAGACACTGGAGGGGTTGCTTCATCAGAGGAGCCTGCAGATTGAAAAAGGTTTCATTTACACATTAAAACACCGAAAGTGTTACAAAGCGCAGCAGAAGTTTGCAAACCGTCACATCTTTTTCATAACCGAAGTATGACAAAATATCACGGACGATTTGGCATGGACTGACCAAACGTGAATTAAGTGCACTAGGACCACAGTCTTCACGTTTAGTTGAATTTCTTTTCGTTTAGAGCCTCGGTTTTCAAGTTAGAGCAGGCTTCAGTTAAAAATCGGCGAAATCAATGAGTGGCGACTTATTTCCAGCGCTTTTAAACTGAAGGTGACAACTGGGTTCCGCCTTAAGGGTACTACGTGCTGGATCTAATGGGTAATTAATGTCCATATCTGCGGAATTGGACATTGTCTACTCTGTGCTCAGAGAGCACTAGGAATCCTCATACCACTCCGGGCTATTTAAGCTTAAAAAAGTTTATTTCTGACCGACACTAAAAGGGAAGACAGAACAGTGCTCTAGGCCAAACAAAACGCCCTCTCAAACCGGGATATTGAAAACTAAATTGGCTCCCCAGACAACCCGACAATCTTGAAGCATATTCGCGGGACATAAATTACCTGCTCGAAGCACGTGGCACATTGATTTCTCTCACCCACTACTGTTTAGGCATCGCTAATGCCGCGATTAGCGTCTAGATAAGCTACGCGATATTTGATTTTTTTTTCAATTTTCTACCTTCGTGACATTTTTTGTTCAGGTACAGCAGAAATCTGAGCTGATTGGTACCTGATTCTTTCGGCAGGCGATTCATTCTACTTGCTGCGTCGTTTGTTCCTGCGCCGTTCTTCACATTTTTTTTAAATTTCTCATCCTTTGCTAGCCTTAGCGCTACTGAGTGCACACGATCGCTCACTCTTGGTTTGACCATGTCAGCGCACGGAAGCGCCCCGCTCTGCGCCAGTGCGTCGGGCGCTGCCGCGCGTCGAAGCAAACTGGCGCAGACATGGAGACACCTGGAGGCGATGATTTGCGTCGTGTGCTATAGTTTCGAGAGCAACAGTCTCTGCAGCACTAGAGCACTACACCAAATAACGCGAGGTACTGCCTCCATGTACTTCTGCGCCTGCGCCATTTCGCTTTGATGCCAGGAGACGTCAGACGCAATGGGCCCTCTCTGCCGTACTGGAGGATCAGGATGATGCAATACTGAATATTGGTGGGCGCTCCCTCGCTGGTTTCTGGCTGGCAGTCGGCGTTTTCCCGGGTGTCGTGCGGGAGCGCTTCATCTACTCTACATCTACGGTACTGGGTGACCGAGAGCGCTAAATGTCGTTTATATATCCGTGATTTTTAGGAAATCGCCGCCACGGTGCGACGCCGTCCCGAGCCAGTGCGCGGCGAGGCCGATCGGTCCGCGACCGATTTCGCCCGCCGCCGCCGCGGCGGCGAAAAACATGGCGGCGCCTTTCGACGGAAGACCCCTCGCCTCGGAATGAATTCGTCGTTGTTGCGGCCTTTTGAGCGCGTTTACTCGCCATAAATGGGACAGCGGTCCATCGCTTCATCTCTCGTACCTCACCTTTAAGTGAACGTATAAGTGATAAATTTGCATTATTTTTTATTTGGAGTGACACGGCAGAATCGCCGCTACTAGGCAGAAGAGAAGCGCCGGTTTTGTTGACAGTACTACTTGCCGTCCTGAAAAGTAGATGGCGCCAGTAGGCTGGACGTTTTGGTGCGAGTATGTCTGAATACGCTGATCTAAAAACGGGAATGTGCCTGCGTTTAAGTACGTAAGCGTGCATACTGTTATGGTACACTGACAGCATCGATTGTTGCTCTTTTCTAATGATATCTGTGTACGCCGCGAGGGGTGACGTTGTGGCCAGGAAGTGTGTCCCGTCCTTCGTGCGCTGTTGCCTTCAGTTTGAGCGAGAAACAGCAGCGGCGCGGCGGTCCCGCCGCGCTCGGGAGTCAACAGGTGAGAACAGGTCCTAGTTTTCCCGGCGTGCGAATGTGCTTCGCTCGCCAGATTTTTGGGCAAGTGTGAACGCACCCTGATAATGATCGGCAGCGCGGGGAAGTATTTGGTTGCTTCTTTGCTAGTGCGTTGTAGGCGCGCTCAGACGTTGTTTTCATAGTTTTTCTATAAACATAATGGCGATTTTCACGACACAGCCGCCACACATGGTGGCCGCGTCGCAATCTCTTTTACGGGGGACTCGCCCAACTGATTCGCGGCTAAAGAAAAAAAGCTTTGCCGCACAGCTGCGCGTCTTTTTGTACCTCCACAACATGTAACATCATAGGGGGTATCATTCCATTGCTTAACTACTTTTAATTTTGCGGAGACGTTTTATATCTTTCAGGTAAGGTCACGGTACTATTATAGTTATGTTTTTAATAAAGCGACTAAAATGATAATTGTGGCTCGTCGTTGTAACAGCCGCCGCGTTGCAAACGTAACGCTGGCAAAATTACAGCTCATCGGAGCCGGAGCTGGAATTAAAGCTGTGGCGCTTCACTTTTGTCCCTTTTCTATTTGA
This sequence comes from Amblyomma americanum, assembly GCA_030143305.2. Taxonomy (NCBI): domain Eukaryota; kingdom Metazoa; phylum Arthropoda; class Arachnida; order Ixodida; family Ixodidae; genus Amblyomma; species Amblyomma americanum. The sequence goes on from JARKHS020017098.1 coordinate 224,006, forward strand.
TATTTTCATGCTGGTGTCTTTTCGCTCTAAATTATGGTGTTTCACTTCCCGTAAAATCAATTCTAGAAATGAAGACACCCGCGCCGTCGCTTCTCCGAGAATGCGCCCCGACTCTAAAGTATCGAGTTCACGCTACAATATGTGGACGTTAGTCAGGTTGAATCGGAGCTCTCGGGAGGAGCTCTGCAAAGCAAAACCAACGAAATTTGACAGCAGGTACTACGTAGCATGGGAAGTTCTTATGCTGAAGCGAAGCTGCTTATAATTAAGAAAAAGGGACGAGCACATTGGCTTAACACAGCACTTGAGCGCTATGGTTTAATTACAATTACACTACACTAACACTCTAAACAAGCGTTCTCAACAGTGTAAAAACACGAACATTGCGCGCTCGGCTTAAGGGGTGGCCACAACGAAATAGCACTGGTGTTCAGCCTAATGATGTGAAATTCAAGCACGCGGCTGCCCAAATCGAAAGCTGCGCGAACGATTCTTGCGTTGTGTTATACAATGATTTTGCAAGGCATTACTTAGCTTAACAATTCAAGAGTAAACCCGATATGCGATTGCATTTTCCTGACTTTTCCTCCGCGTGTAAACAATCAGCGCTCGCGATCGTGACATCACGAAAAACATCCTGGAGGGGGCGACGGTAGCGTGCAGTCCCGTTTGCACGGCGTACGTTTGCAGACACAGGGTGATGATCTACAGTTTGTCGTCAGTTCTCTGTTTTACAATGACTAATAGAAAGTGTTCAGCTAAAACTAGGCACTCAACTTCACTGTGAAACTGTGACTCAATCGAGCAATCAAGTAAAATTGTTAACGCGCCCAAGCCGATCACAGGCCGATCACTGTTGCCATTTTGGCTCGACTGCGGCGGAGCCTACAGTTTGTGAAAATCGCCAATATTGCGCGCCGCGTCTTTTCCTTGCTTCGCGTCTAGGCGGTCGCTCACACAAACATGGCATATACTGCACAATTGCTCTCTCATCCTGCGGTAGAGGCTAGCCTCTCCATTCGTCTGGAGGGGAGAGAAAGGCTCCCAGAAAGCTGTAGTCACTTCTTTCTGACCCCGCGCTGCCAGGCGGGAGCTAAATGGAGAGGGCATCCGTCAATACACTGAAGGTTACGGGCTCGCAGTCGGCCACCGGTCCTCGTTTCTCGAAGGTTCTGAAGTTGTGTACAATGCAGAGGCGAGATTCTTCCGTGCCGCACTGGCATTACTAACCAGCGCCGATTTCTTAGACACTACCCCTCTCTATAAGGACATTGTGGAACAATATTAAGGACACAGGAAAATTACGTGCACATTGATGCGCTAACAAACTGAAATGACAAATTCCAAGATACATGCATCAGTGCAATGAGGCTTTTATACATACGTTTTATACATACGTTTATACATAACGCTTGACAAATGTCAAAATTAACTTAAAAGCACGTCACACCTTTTTGACACCGTTCAAGAGTGCTCTAGAACTGCGCAAGAACTGCACACTTAGGCCTTTATCTGCACTACGTCGAGCTGATGAACCCTAGCGCAGTAATACGTCTTTGGAACTGGATGATATACATTGAAAGAACAAATGCAAACAAAACCTTAAGTTTTCTACAATTCGCGTTCATTTTTTCACATCTGCGTATTTCCTCCTCTCTTTACGCTGCTGATACGGTAGACAAATTTACCATCAGATAAACAATTTCTGCTTTGCCGAGTGCAAAATTTATCCTTTTAATGTGAAGTACAAAAGGCTTCAAATATTTCGTGGCTTTTGTGTGTGCTGAACTTGCGCAACACGCGTGTTCGTTTCAAAAAAGCCTGGCATACTAGCTTGTCCGAGCGAAAGAGAAGATAGCCATCCAAATGACCTCCACCAATTAGGGAATCAACTGGCTATGGTGCTATTGCAAGCTTTTATTAATAGACCACCCAGTTTAGCCAATGCAATTCCTACAGCCGACAGGAATGCTGCACACCTCGCCGACGACCCCACAGTCGACGAGGGGTATGGTGCGCATTATTCTGCATGCTGAGATTCTCCTGGTTTCATTTGCGACGTGGCCCTTGCTCGCCAACTTTGCCGGATACCAGTACAGCGCTATGACAAGTCATCGCTGCAAATGTGCATTTTATTCCCGCATGCGCCGCACAACAGATTCCACCACACGGATCTGACTTTCCACTACTTATGCCACATTTTTTTTTTCTGGAAAAGCGGCCTTCTGCAGTCCTCTTAGTTAGAAATCGACGGTGTCATTTGCTTGGCGCTTACATGACTTAGAAAGAGCAGAGCGGATGGAATTCTTTGCATACCTCTTTTTATGAGCTTTGATTGAGCCAAATAGTAGTTATGTTTTTCGACAGTGGATTGTACAGCCAAAGGTGAGCGTGTTTCTTCAAAAATAAGGCACACATTAGGGTGCTGGTTGCAGCCATTATGCGGCGGCCGTGAATTTCAACTCAAAATTGTCGCAACGCAAAAATATCGAGCACTGCTCACGACCAAACCTCAATCCTCAGCATCATTCATGTTTATTACCAGAAACCAGTCGTCTACAGACTTCAAGACTTTCTGTACGCTACCTTTGTAAAGAAACGCGTAATACTCTTATTAACAGTGGATAAATTATATCACTCAGATAGAGTGCAAGGCAGAACCCTATGCACAATACTTCTTTTGTGCTCAAACAGCAGTGAAAAGATGTGACAATGGCGAATGTGAGATACCCCCTTTAAGGCTCTAGAAAATCGTCGGTTAATGACCTGTCTTACAGGCACACGTCTTCAATAATATTTATATTCACGCAGAATATCACACGATGAGGTATTGAGAAGACGAGATCTTCTACATCAGTTGGAAAAGCGAACATAAGTCATCGAAGGCTTACATTGTGTTTTCTTCTTAGTGGACGCCCAAAAGGAATATATACAGTCCAAGGCTATTGCAACGGAAGAGGAGGATTCCCTGCAATAGACCTTGCCAAGGTTGAGGTTGACGACGTGTTCTGTTCCTTACCTCACCGCGAGCTATTTCGCAGTGGTCAGATATTTGATTGAAGACGCAGGACCTGTGGCTTCAAGAATAAAAATTATCGACTGACACTTTTCTAGAGCAGATAAGATTTTATCTCTCCTCTGCCATTTTCATAACTTTGATCACTTTTTCATCCAATCAGAAGACGTATGCATAGGCTACTGTCAGCGCTGCTCTAAAGTTATATATATTTTTGATCTCCTATTGACAAGAATATTCAAGGGGCCATTTACTACGCTAGCGTGAAGATAACTATTAGGTATGTGGACGACTGCCCTGTGGAAATGAACGTCAGTGATGTTGAGGATAGAGCCGCTGTTTGGAGCAGTGTTCTAGATATTTTACCTGCAACGCCCGTGGCTTGAAGTTCACGCGGCAACTGCCGCAAGAAGGCCGCATTCAGTACCTTGATGTGTGCTTTATTTTTAGAGAATCGCGCCTTCTCCTGGCAGGAGACAGTGCATAAACGAGTCCTTAACTACCCTTGGGCTCAATCAAAGCTCTTAAAGAGAGCAATGTAAAGATCTGCATTCGTTACGCTCTAACAAAGTCATGTGAACACCAAGTCGGTGCGACTGTCGATTCCAAAGTAAGGTGACTGCAGGATGCTGATTTCCGAAGAGTTATTGTGGCCTGACTATTCGAAAGCAGTATTCTTGAGATGAAGACTGGTAAGCGGCGCATGAAGGAAGAAGAGAACGCAAATTCGCAGCAACGACCTGTCGTCACACCGCCTCAGGCCGGCTACAATTGCGGTGTCTGGGCAGTTTTCCCAGCCCTGGAAAAGAAGGCGCGCATGTGCCGCTTATTAAAGGAAATCAGGAGAAGTCCAGTCTGAGAAATAAAGCGCACCAAGCCCTTCGTCTATTGCGAGGTCAGCGTGGTGTGTAGCATTCCTGTCGCCTGTAAGAAACGTTACATTAATCAGGCTGGACAGTCTATCAATGCACAGCTGCAAGAGCGTCACTGGGCACTTGATTGCCCAACTGGTTAAGGTCATTTAGCCGGCCGCCTTCTGCACTGCTCTGGGGGCTAGCATGCAAGGCGTTTTGGAAACGGGCACGCGTGCTGCTCTAGCTCAACATGCAAAAAAGACGCGAAATATTTTCCCCCTATATTGTATTGAAAGAGATAAACGGATCTGTGCTCCTTCTTTTTATCTCGTGAAAAAAAAAAGAAATTGTTTATCTGAAGCGGAACTTTTCCAAGGCGTCAGCCGCCTAAAAAGATGGAAATATTTGCAATTGTGAAAGAATGAACGTGAGCTGTCGGATACGTGTGCCTTGTTTGGTATTGTTATTTGGATGGATATTATCCTGCTCTGAAAATATATTTGTGCAATAGAAATCATCAGCATCAAACAGTGTATTAAGACTTTCTTTTTGTCGAATAAATCCAGTTCAACTCGAGCGTCCATGGCTCTCCTTTTATCCCTGTTCTTTTGTTTGCTAGAAAGACGAAAGATAGTGTTACAAACCACCAACTAGCCCAGCTGTTTACACTTAGTGACATCGTATGCGGTTGAGTAAGTACCTCTTTCCTTTTTTCATCGCTGGAGGGTTGGTCTTGTCGGTCGCGTTCCAGATATACCCCCAAAGTGAGGCCGTTGCCGCCCACTTGTTTTGTTAGCCTCCCTTTCTTTGTCACATTGGAGGTTTGCCGATCTCCCAAATGTTCTTGCACTACTCAAATTTGTGTGCGCGAACGCGGGAAAGGATCACTGTTGTTTAAGCAGAAAGGCTCAATGGATGACACAGAAAATAAAGATAATCGTGTAACGAGCTTCGTACATTGCAGCTTCGTCCATGTCTGTTTGCTTGCTCCTTTCTGTGTCCTTCTATAATCCTTTCTGTTCCAAGAATCGTGAAGTACGAGCACGGGAAAAACACTGGTTGCCGCTCTCTCAAACGATACTATAACATTTTTAAACACAATATCGACGCTCACTTACGCGTCCTATATGCGGAGTGATTTTTGAATAGAGGGCAATACGATGAAAAACTTTAGTGCCTCATTGCAAGAAGCAAGGGTAATTAAGCGGATTCTTCAATATTCTTAGTGGCCAAAACGCTATGCGTTCCCGAAATTAAAATTTAAAGACAAGAAAAAAATTGCCGGTGGTTTAGCCCTGGTTACTTCTGGAGTGACGCGATAGCTACAGCTGGCCGAGCAGAACTTTGTCACGTGACCAACACTTGACGACGTGGCGGCGCAGCCACGCTGAAGGCTCGAAATGCTACCGTAATGTAGCTATTGCTACAAAAAAAACCGAAACGTTAAGTGAGCATTTGGTGTCAGTATCAATAGCAGCTAGTGAATAATGCCGCCCTGCCAGCATACATTTCCGCTTCTTCTGAGAATACATAGTTCCATTTCACCCAGGAGTGCCAGTATAAGGTCAGTTCATCAAAATGTCAACCATACTTACCACAGACGGTCACACATTTTCCGTTCGTGTCCCGGTATCTGTTATTCCGACACGCACACCTGAACGTGAACTGTGTGCAGGCGATTCTGTCTACCCCTTTGCATCTGTGTTCTTGTATGTACAAACGCCGCTTGCAGTAATACGGTCTTTCAGTTTTCCCGCAAGCTGTCGAAGAAAGGAAACGATCTTTATGAGTTTTCAGTCGCAGACAAGGTTGTTTTTGAAATGTTAGACACAGAAGAATGTTAAACTTTTTCTTAAGCAGAAACATAAGTGCACTGTCCTTATTCAGTATTCCAGACGCTGAATGGTTTTTCAGTTTCATTTTCTTGTTCCAGAAAACTTTTTCAGCAGCTCTAAAACTACAACAAATCTGTTTAAAGCAAGCAATGTTTCTGAACCGGCGTACTGACTTAATCTTTCTTTTATAAGAGAATTTATTGTGATTTTCTTTCTTTATAAATGACACTTTTAGGAATTCATTCCATGAGGTGAACATGAAGACAAACATATATATTCTTAACGGGGCTCGTAGGAGAAACCGCTGTACCTTCATCTGCTGTTTCAGGTATGCGCAAACAAGCGTCGTTACAGGAAACATGGGAGCAATGAGGCGTGTATTGCCTTTTGAAGGAACTTTCTTTAAAGGATATGTCGGCTTTCAGCTCGAATGTTTACCGACCCAAGAGCAAGCTTTTCCATTTTTTTTTATTGAGAGGCTAAGGTCATGTACCCTCCAGCTCACTGCTCCAACTTTCCGTTGTGTAGAGCTTGCCGCCGCGGTGGCTTAGTGGCTATGGCGCTCGGCTGCTGACCCGAAAGACGCGGGTTCGATCCTCGGCTGCGGTGGTCAAATTTCGATGGAGGCGAAATTCTAGAGGTCCGTGTACTGTGCGATGTCAGTGCACGTTAAGGAACCCCAGCTGGACAAAATTTCTGGAGCCCTTCTGCACGGCGTCCATAAACCAAACCAAACCTTCTTTAGAGCTCATGTCCATTTTCTTCTTATTTTCATACCGCCGTTTTAAAATCAATAAGTGACGCATTTCGGCGCATACGTGATCTTGTTTTATAGATAGGACGACACGAATTGCAATGTAGCAGCAATGTAGATCCTCGAAATAAGATTTTATTTTGGGGCCTGCCCAGCTGTTAATCACATTTAAATTGGAGCCAATGATTGCGGCCTGCCAACGCTGTATATTCTACTCAGTGTCTTTTTCCTAAGTTGTCTCAGGTATACATCATGCGAATACTTTCCAGACATCACACTCCACATAGCGGATGCTGCCCACCCAATAATTCATTGAAAAGTGATCAGGAGACACTGCGTCTCATAAGAAGGAAGTTGTCGTGCCTGTCAACAATTTTTTGCCTGGTTGTGAAATTCATGTCGAGGTTTTTTGTGTGAAACTGAATTAGTGTCAGCGCTTTGGTATATTACGTGTTCGGTCGCTTTTTACGCAAGATTTCATCCATTTTTAATTTTACATGCATCCAAACACGCAGAGAGAGGAGGAGTGCCACTTGAATTCACTGAATGAGTGTAGGTTTACAGGTGAGTGTACTGATTGAGCGCAGGTCGCATTACATGGTTATTTTCGGGCTCGAAAAAAACAGATAAAACGAGCCGATCTGAATCGATTCAGATTACTGCTGGGTGCAAGAGTAAGCGAGTTACACAATACTTTAATTTGAAATTGCCGCTAGAAAAGTCAATATATCTACGTTTGAAAGAAAGAGCAGTGGCCATCTCAGTGACTGAACACCAGGTAGTACATAAAAGAGACGGACCATTTGGTAGCACACGTGACAATTGTACCAGACCGTATTTGCATCGTAATGTAACTGAAGCTAGGCGAAGGCAATCAATTTTAGTCACGTGATACTGCAACACAGGTGGCTCTGCATCTCTGTGTTTAAGTTCCGCTGTTTGTTCTTAGCCACGTTGTTAGCGCGGTTAACTGTCGCGAACGTTCGTACTTGGCCTGGCCGCCTCCCGGTGCGAGCCCGTGTAATAAATCTGCACACAACAATTTTCGTCTTCATGGGAGATGATAATCAATTTTTTGGAGATACGAGAGTAGCTAACGGCGAACAAATTGCCCTACCTGCGAGGTTACAGCGCGAGCGATGGGTAGCCTCATAGTTGCTCGTCAACAATGCAGCGCAACCTTTCCAGGTACGCTGCAGCGATCAACGCGCAGCAGACAGAGAAACAGAGCCGCAAGCGGTAACTGGGGTGCGAGCCTGCACTAGAACTCTTGACTTGTAGTTTCCTAAGCTCCCATTTCTGCCGCTCTCTTCTAATGGACTCTGGTCTTAATTTTCTTTTATTAGAGATGTAACATATATACACATAGAAGACAGTCGTTAGGAGAGGATTGCGCTTCTGAGAGCCCTTGATTGTATGCTCAGTGCTGCCACTAGAGATGATAATGTATGTTTTAGAGCTGAAATCTAATCGAGAATAGGCTATCATTTTTAGTTTCGACGCGTGCCACTCTTCGCAAGGGAGCATGGCTTGTTGAATCCTTAGATTGGAAAGAGTAGCCGCCAGTGCAAATATTGGAAAGGACACTTCGCTCTCCCTTAAGGATATGACTCGATAGCTTTAACGGGTTAGTGTCTGTATATGTGCAATTGGTAATTCACGAGTTTACAAGCATACATCTCCTAGGGTCCTTGTACGGTTACTGGCGCAATGGTGGAGCGGTTAAGCAATGCGCCTCTGCCCTGCGATGGCAGCTGCTGCCGCCGATAGAGCCTGTGCGACCGAAGTTGTGCTTCCAGAGCAACCTCTGGCGACCAATCAATAATTTAACCACCACCTGCCACGGTGGTTAGCGCAACTGCCAGCTTCGTCTTCGTCACACTACCTGGGGCTACCAAGCGATCGTCCCGGTCGCTTACAAAGAGACGCGCGAAGTGTTGATGGGTTGGAGATTAGCGTTGAACAATAAGGAGAACTTAGTGAAGTGCTGGCCGCCAAAATGATAAAGATGAAGGAATAGGCGCCGCTCGGCGAAGCTTCCGGACCGCAGGTTGCCAGAAGCCGACGGCCGAGGTCCCAGGACGTGCCGAGCGGCCTGGGCAGGGGAACGGTTTCGTCACGCGTGGGCCGTATCTCAGGTCGGTCGGGTCATATATTCTGGTCACAGCATCGCCGTCATTGCGTCGTGACTTATTGTCCGGGTGGGGGACGGGGCTCGGGCAGTCGGCGAGGTCGGTTCAGGTCTGGAAGCCTGCGGGCACGGCCGGCCGACACAAGCCAAGAACTCACTGCAGACGACCATGGCTGAAGAAAGAGGCCGTAGCTCCAGGATCAGGATGCCGTTAATTCCCCAGCACCTCACACCAAACGTTACGTAGCGGCCAGCCTATGTGAGAGACGAGATGTCTGATGGAAATGATATGATGTAATGGCGGCTGGACTAGCGCGGGAGCTCCATCTCGCGCTACTGCCAGCTACGTCTTCTTCGTCACAATATATTCGCTCTTCATGCTCTTCTCAAACCTACTCTCTACATTCACAAAGCCTCCACTTTAATTCTTTTTCATGTGCCTCACGTTTTCACATCCCGTGTTTTTCCCCAACCTACCACGTGCGCGTCCGCTGGGTTTTCTCCTCAATACAGCTATTTAACGTACACTGATATTACGCTGTTAAATCGCCTGTGTGCTGTGCGATGTCAGTGCACGTTAAAGATCTGCCTTTATTCTTTCACTCCCTCTTTTATTCCTTCCCTTACGGCGCGATTCAGGCATCTGCCGATATGTGGGACAGATACTGCGCCATTTCCTTTCTCCAAAAGCCAATTTTCATTTTCAAAAATGGTAAATTTTGTGTGCATGTACTAGCATCTTGAGCCCTTTCGAATGCATCCCAAAAGCTTCTGAGTTACTTTGGTGCGGGTAAATCGGTTGTCTAAAAGCCTGTTTAGTATCTCATATAATGCACTCTCAGGCTGGTTCGCGTCTGTGCACAAATCGAAATATTTAGCCTGGGTAATTTCAGCAAATTTATGCCACTAGGCTGCTTCATGTTTATGGGTAAAAGGTTTACCAAAGTGCATGTTCCCAAACCGACTGTGAAGGATTATCTCACCGGAAAGTAGAAAAGTAAGGCACATTCCTTTTTGCGTTTCATTCCGCCCTGACTACCCTACTGAAAACAGATTTGGGAGATGTAAGAGATTGCTGCGAGGTGTACCGGTGCTATGTGAGATTTCTGCGAGCTCCGTAAATCTTACAGAGATACTACGAAATGCCATAGAGCTGTACGAAGACTACACGTTGCCTCATAGAGGTGTACGATGGCTAAAACAGCTTGTAACAGATGTGATCCAACTCCCGTAAGAACACACAGACGCCATATACGGCATCGTACAGCCCAAGCAGACTCGTAGGCCTCATCCACAGATACGTAGAAGGCGTCATCCGACTCGCGTAAAACCACGCAGACGCGATATGCAGTCTCGTAAAGTGTCTCCAAGGCTGAAGCATAGAACCCGTACTATATTACAGTTTACCCACGGGGAGCCTTGTACAGGAGGTGCAGTGATAGGAAAACGCATACTAATTTTACTGAGTTTGTCTAAATAGCTTGACCTTGCTTGCTTCAAATTTGTGAAGAATGGGCTATTTCAAATCACAATAATTAAAAAACTACTTCACCTGTGATTTCGTCGTAGCTCTTTTGCATATACGAAACTACATTTGATTTGGTGTGTTATGGTTGCCGCTCAGAAAGCTGCAAGTGCATGGTTTCCAACTTGTTTAAAGACACTTCACTTACGCCACCACTACAAGCGCTTTCGTCATCTCCATGCGACAAGTGGCACTTGAAATTCAGGATAGCTTGGTGAATATAGCGAGCCTGCGGCGACGGCTTCAGAGGCTGCAGAAGCTTGGCTTGTGTCGTCGTTTATAGCAGCAGAATTCTTAACTCTGACAACCGCCGCCTGAAAGGATGCGTCGATGAAGTCCCAGCAAATCCTTGGCTTTTGTACAGCTTTCTTTCCCCCTTTTCCTTGCCGAATGATGGCCCAATGTCCACAGTCCAAAAACAGTTACACGTAAAAATGTTGATAACAATTGACACGGGCTACGACCCCGATCTTCACCGCACATGTAAGAGATACGAATCAGATATAGAACGCAACTATTCTATCGACGAACGAGAACAGGCTAACTCAACGAAGCCAGAAGCTTGGAGTGTTGCCAGAGAGGGGACGCTTTGGGCTTGTGAAGAGATACAGCGCGCGAGTGAACAAAAATTGGCTGGGACACTTGAACTCCGCCTTAACGGTATGACGCTATAGCGTAATGGGTTAATTCCCATATATGCAGAATTGGTCATTCTCTGCTCTACATTCAAGATCGCTGGAAGCCCTCATCCCACTCCTGGTGCAGCGGATCAGCGATAATCCACCGCCTAGGACGGCAGCTGGTGCCACCCTTGCGCGTTGTGCGACCCAGGTTGACTTTCCTTTCCTAGGTTGGTCTTCCCTTCAAGCGACTAATCATTAATTTTACTGCTACTTGATATGGTGTCCAGTTTGATCACTATCCGGTGGACAGGTTGCGACGACGCGGCAAAGTCACGTGACCTAGGTGGCCCACTTGTCTTCTACGTTGCGTCTCTGGGGATTTTTCGTGGATTTTTTCGCTTAGGGTCAACGACGCCGATGACGCTGACGGCGAGGCCAGATTTTCTGCCACACGACCTCTTTAACGTTATTCCGTTAAAACAAAAATTCGGCAGTGACACCTAAGGTTGCCTACGTTAGAGGAGGCGTAATCCTGCCCACTCAGTTTGTGAATGCAGTCGCCGAGTCGCTTGTGGGGCTATCACAAGGAAGAGTCGCGTGGCAGAAAGCTTGCGGAACTAATCTCCACGCTGGGCATTACTCTCCATACTGACCCTGTCTATCCAACACGTGTGGGTAACTCCGTAACTCGAGACACCTGTCCCGATCTCACCCTCACCCGCAACATAAGACACGCAGACTGGGTCAACACCGAGGACACCCTTGGCAGTGACCACTGCATTATCAACACTATCAATTACACTCGCCCCTTACACCGCTCCATAGCGCAGGCCCACCGGCCAGACTGGACGGCTTTCCAGCCATCGCGGCCCCTGTACAGTCTGCTCCAAAATGACTATTCATCCTGGACCCACACCCTCCTCTGAACGCTACACAAACACGAAAAGCAAATACAACTCACAGATAAGGTGACAGATGCGGCCAACTATCTCCTTCATCTTTGGGAAGCACGGCGCAGCCTCACTAAGAGGTGGCGCCGTCAGAAACATAACAGGAAACTCCACTTGCGGATTCACGACCTCACCCAGAAGGCGGTTGAGTATGCTGCCCAGCTCGCCGATTATAACTGGGTGGATCGCTGTAACTCTGTTGCTAGACAAATGTCTAGTCGCAACACTTGGAAGCTATTCCGCAGCCTGATAGATCCAACTCACCCGCGCAGAAACACAGAAACATCTGCAACGAGCGATTCACAATTTGAAAGGTAATACGGACCAACTTGCCCAGAGTTTACGGGATCAATATCTGTGTCAAATCCAAGACCCCTGGGGACAGAAATATCTCTATGCAGGCAGAGAAAATCCGGATCTGGATCGTCCGTTCCAGCTCCACGATCTGCGCGCGGCTCTTGCTAAAATGAGACGGGGTACCGCGCCGGTCAGGGACAAGGTTACGGTCAAGCTTTTGGCCAACCTTCCTGAGCCGGCGTATGGGGCCCCGCTAGAATACATCAACGCAATCTGAAAAAATGATAGACCCCTCCCCCTAGAATCGAAAACGGCTCTTGTCACCTTCATCCCAAAGGCAGGCAAGCCCATCAAAACCGATCATCTCCGACCCATCTCTTTAACGTCTTGTGTGGGCAAAATTATGGAGGCCATGGTTCGAGATCGCCTCTCCCAATATCTGGAGGCCCGTAACACTTTCGCAGACACGATGTTTGGATTCCGGCCTCGCAAGTCGGCACAAGACATTTTGCTTCTACTCAGCCACGAGGTACTCACGCCTGTCGAGCACCCTCATAATGACAAGGTGGTTCTCGCCTTGGATTTGAAGGGTGCCTTCGACCACTTTAAACACAGCGTCATTCACTCTCACCTCAGCGAGACACACTGTGGACACAACACTTGCAATTACATTAAACATTTCCTAACGGACGGCGAAGCCATTATCCGCATTCAGGACAAGGAGCACGGTCCTTACACTATGGGTACACGGAGCTCACCACAAGGCGCAGTGCTGTCTCCACCACTCTAATCGCAATGCTCCATCTCCCTGCCCAACTGGCTGAGGTTGAAAGTGTACAGCATGCGCTATATGCCGACGACATCACCATTTGGGCAACAGAGGGCAACATTGGTCAACTGTTAGACCGCCTGCAAACAGCGGCGAGCGTAGTGGAACGCTACGCTACGTACTGTGGTCTCCAGTGCTCTCCTCAAAAATCAGAATTCGTACATCTCCACCCCTCGCAGAGATGCAAGACCCTAATACTTCTCTCTCTGGCTAGCGGAAACATACACGAAGCCACTGAGATTAGAGTCCTCGGACTATTTATTCACCAGAACCGTCGCGCTGACACAACCATAGCCAAGCTTCGCAAGGTTGGCGATCAAGTGGGCCGCATGGTCCGCCGCGTCTCCAACAAGCGTGGGGGCCTCAGAAGTAGGGATGAGATGCGACTCGCCCATGCTTTTGTGGCGAGTCGAATTCTATATTCGACTCCATACCTGCACTTGCGCAAGCATGACGAAGACATCTTGGAGGTTACTCTCAGCAAGATGATCAAAAGGGCGCTCGACCTCCCGATCTCTACCTCAAATGCGAGGCTCCTTGCACTGGTGGTGGTGAACACCTATCGAGAGCTGCGCGAGGCGCACCTCGCTAATCAATACACGCGTCTTGCCCAGAGCGTGTCCGGTCGTCGCCTACTGGGCCGGCTACATATACAACATGACCATCACATTGAGGAAAGGGTACGAGTGGCAGAACTATGGAGAGGTGCTCTCCGCGTTCGACCCCTCCCTACCAAAATGGACACAGAGAACCACATTGGGTGGCGTCAGGCGCGGGCGAATGCCCTGCACCGCCATTATGGCTCCAAACACAGCGTTTTCTATGTAGACGTTGCGGGCCCACATCATTCCAGGGGAGGATGGTACACGGCCGCAGTCGTTCACGAGGGAAGACAGGTGAACGGTCTCACTTTTAAGGCACTTAGCACAACCCACGCGGAGGAGGTAGCAATCGCCCTAGCCGCCTCCCACGCTGAATCTAAATTCATCATATCTGACTCGCGAGGGGCTTGCCAGAATTATGAACTGGGCTGAATAACGCCAACAGCGCAACGAATACTTCGGAGAGCAGCTCGGGATCAGGACTCCAGGCCACCAGGGCCTACCAAGGAATAAGGCCGCCAACTCGGTCGCCCGCGCACTCACTAACCGGGCCTCCGACGTAGAGCCTACCGATCTGGACCAGGACCCCTATCATTTGTTAACTTTCAAAGATATCTCCGCTTATTACCGGGACTTGCACCGTCCGTACCCGGCTCCTCTCAAGGGGCTAGGGAAAGCGGACGAGAGAATACTGCTTAGACTTTTTACTAACACTCTACTGTGCCCGGCAGTGCTCAAACATTTCGACACTTCTTTCTCTGGCCTCTGCTCTTTCTATGGGGAGGTGGCTGACACGTTCCACATGGTCTGGGCATGCCAACACAATCCTTCTCTTCCGCCCCTAACCCCTTCCCCTACCCGAGAGGACTGGGAGGCGGCCCTGCTCAGCTGCCTGGACCTACCGGCCGAACAAGTCCTAGTTCAGCGAGCTCGAGTGGCGGCCCAGACCAATGGGGTTCCTGAATAAGGGACTCCACCTAGTACTGTAAGGGCAGCGGCCCACTAGGGAGTGCTCCCCACGCAACCTCTCTGCAATATTCAAATAAATGCTTTCACCACCACCGGCGTCGTGTAAACCGAAGCTACGCATCTAGCAAATCTAGCGCTGCATGGCACTATGCAGCCGCCGCCGCCGCCGCACTCCTTCTGACTTGCGCGCTAGCTTCGTGACGGCAGTTGCCGCCGTACTGCGGACCCCGCCCTGTCTTAAGGGTATGACGCGATAGCAAATGGGTTAATGCTCATATATGCAGAACTGGTCTTTCTCTTCTTAACAATCATAGTCCCCTGCATGGTGCAGCGATTAAGCTGTGACCCAACGCCCTGAGATGTCAGGTACTGTTGTCTGTAGAATTTGTGCGATCCATGTTGCTATTCCCGAGAAAACTCACGCAATCAATCGATAATTTAACCGCCACTTGCCAATTCCGTTGCAAGGCAGGTGCTGCCACTGGTGGGTCTTGTGCTCTTCCCGCGCGAAATTACGCAAACAGCCATTATTAATGTGCAATTATTACTTTTCCTCATGTATAGCGTGTACAGAAAGTGGCCACACTTTCTGTCCACAAAGTAACCAGGGCAAGTTCGGAGGAGCGCTGCGCAGGCTGCAGCCAATGGGAGGAAGCTGGAGTAAGTTCGGAGGAGCTTCGCGCCAGCTAGCTGCACTTGAAGTTGCTGGGGAAGAGCATAATGGCCCGCAATGACAGGTCGCTGAGAGATGTCGTAGTAAGGTGGATGGGCCAGGAGCAGCTACATCACCATTCCATTGGCGCAATAACTTAGCCCTTGTGCCACTACGCTGGAAGAGGTATGGGGCCTCTCCGCCATATATGAATGGTAAGTAGATAGTTACCAATTCTGCATATATGGGCATTAAACCTCAGACCTCCGAATGGTGTTAGCTTTGGTGGCGTGTACGAACTAAGTAACAGGAGCAAGCATAATGCCACAGACATAATTAGCCACAAGCGCAAACAGCATTAGTGCGCGATGCTTTCGCATTCATAGCACGTAAGGAGACTTAATAGCCCTCATATTTTATTCTTAGCTGCCAGTACCCTGAGGTGCCAACTGCTGCCACCTTTGGGGCTTGTGCGTTCCATGTTTCTCTTCCAGAGGAATCTCGCGGAACCAAACATTAATTTTGCTGCTGTCCTCTGGCAATGGCAATGCCACCGGTGGGACTTGTGCGATCCAGTTTGCTTTTCTCGAGCAAATTCACGCTAAAAATCATGAAGTTAACGCTCACCTGGGTACAGTCAAGTGTCAACGCGCACGCACGCTCGCACGCACGCACGCACGCACGCACGCACGCACGCACACACACACACACACACACACACACACACACACACACACACACACACACACACACACACACACACACACACACACACACACACACACACACACACACACACACACACACACACGCACGCACGCACACACACACACACACACACACACACACACACGCACGAACGCACGCACCCACGCACGCACGCACGCACACACGAACACACACATATACACACATATACACGCATACACACACATATACACACACATATATATACATACACACACACACACGGTTTTTCATTTCATTTTCTTACTTTAAAGACCCCGTTAGGTGTATTGCATAGGGTGGGCAAAAATAAAATAAATGTTCACTTTATGCATGATGCGCGGAAACACTTCCGCGGAACATTCTCAGAATGACAGTCTCACGCCTTGAAGGAAGAACAGGTCATCGTATTTCTTTAATTAACAAGCCCTTGGTAGTTTATGCTCGAGGGGATGAAGTCTCATCGTCCCAGCAGGACAAAATATCGCAAAATGTTTTTCCAGTTGCATGCCAAAATTTCTCTTCGTTCCCGGTAATTTGACAGCAATATGGTTTTTGTTTAGCATTCCTTTTTCATAGAGTCCGATTCTGCATATGAGCGAGCGTATCCCAGCGAGAGGCATCCTGATGGAGAGCAACTCAAGGCCCTTAGCAAACATCTCGCATTGGCGCTGCCTAATACTGCGTAAATAAAGGAGGATGATCACGAAAGCTCTGAATTTGTCCAAGCTAAGTTTTATAGCTGCAGTTTTTGGACCTGAACCATATCTTGGTCAGCCTTTCAAAGCGAAATACGGTGCACATGCCTAATGGGCTTGTCACAACGTGCAAAAGTGAAGGTCGGAGTAAGAGGCGAAAAGTGGATTAGACCAACTATACATGCGCGGGGCCTTTTTCCTGGAGTTGGCGTGAGGCGGACATCAGAAAGAGGTATAAATGCTACGTCACATGACCCCTGGTACATAAAGGCCAATGGTGCGTCATCAGTATCCACTTTTAGTAGTCATTCTTACATTACATCGTGGGTACACAAGACGACAACAGCTCATAACACACAGCTCTGCAACATTACCTGAAAACTAACTGGGTATTATGCAATCATGTACACCTCATGTGTGTTTCGTACACTTAACCCAGGTCTCCTATGACATAAATCTATGATCACGTAGGTCTACGGCGTAAGTTCTTTGTCAACGATCACATTTACCTACGATTGTGCAAGCCTACAATCGTGTACATGTATTATCACGTTGTAGGATCACATACCGTGTACGCAGAAATATTTGCATACAGAAATCTGTACACATCACATTTTTCAGTCCGGCGTACATCCCTACCTCCGCGCTTAGGTAGGGGAGAATGAACAGATAACATTCAATAATTAAAATTTTGATTGGGGTTATGTTTGAAACAGTAAAGAACTTTTCAAGCCATTGAATCCCTTTACGCAGCGCATCAAGAACAGTCAAGATCAGATAAATTTCTTAAAGGCTACTCTGTAAGAAGGCAATAGTTTGTCTTCCGAAATACGATGTACGTTGGGTAATTTCGGCGAAAGCATGATTATATCTCATAAACGTCGTTTCATTTAGCAGTGAAGGTTATTAAGTGGAGAATTGTACTTATTCGCGGCGCCGCAGAGAAAAATTCGACCTCGCATAGAATCTGCCAGTGTCTTGACTTAAACATATAGCTAGAGCAGAAAATGATGCTAAATATTTGTGCGCGTGTGCTTACTATGTGTTAGCATGCTGTTTCATGTCAACAACGAGCCAGCGCGCACTTCTGTCCTTCTCTGTTCTTCGAACGTCGTAGGTGGTAGTGCTTTGCATGGGTTCCCCTGTAGTCATCGTGAAGATGCCTACCATGTCCGCAAGTACATTAGCCAGCCGATGAGCCTAACGGAGACCTTCCCCAGTTCCTCCTTTGCAGCCTCTGGAAATAACAGCTTGGAGTGCATGTTTACCGCTTCTCTCGCTGCTCCAGCAGCAGACACGAGCGAATAGGCTGTTACGTATATGGAAGTGGCGGGGTTAAGCACTTCTTCCGCGCTGCCCCATGCATTTTATGTAACGTGACATCTTTCCACAACAGCCAATGAATTAGGTATGGCAGTTTTTGATCCGTGATATTTCACTCTGTATTTTTCTTTAGTTTTTGATAGAAATGTTTTCCGGAAGGTACTCTGGTGATCACGTCTAAATTATGACTTCTTTAACAAGTAGTTTTGGTCACCGCACCATAATTATACCCTTGGTACTTAAGGGTACGAAAAGAAAACAAATAGGCTTACCATCTACGAAGGGCACACCAAGGGCAACGAGAAGCAGCACTATAGTATGCATTTCCGTTGGTCCTAGAAGCTCCGAATCTAGGAAACAAGGAAATATTTTTTTAATACTTCCGAACTGACGGCAAACGAAAGTGAAAAATACAACTTTATGGTCTTGTGAAGAAACTGGTTTTACGGACGGTTAGGCGTTTGTAAAGGAAGTCACATAAAGAACCTAAAATTATTACTTGAATTTTTATCCAAGCCTGGGCACTATCGATGATATATGTATCTTCGTCACTGTCTTTCGATAAATTTTGTGTATCAGTATTGGGTACCACTTGCTACTAATAAAATATTATTAGTATCGGTATATGAATACATATTTAGTGCATCGCCTATTTTAAAAATACCCGATAATCAAAACAGAAGTGTGCCCCAGATGCTGAGGATGTTGCGACTCCGACTTTGGACCTGCGGCGCTCGCTTAGGAAGAGACAATGTCAATGTCGTTGACCCACTCAGCCTTCTTTCTTCCTTATTTCATGGTATGGCCGACAAAAGACATATATGTCGCGCTTTTGCACGTGGTAACACAAGCAACAAGGCCGAATGATACCCGTTATCGTAGGAACAACACCTCTTCTCTGCTACTTGAAGTTGCGGTGTTTGGCAAAAGAAACAGAATACCTTTGCCTGTGCGACGTCAGTGTACGTTAAAAAACCCCAAGTGGTCGAAATTTCCGGAGCCCTTCATTACGGCGTCTCTCATAGCCTGAGTCACTTTGGAACGTTAAACCCCCATAAACCAAACCAAACCAGAAAACCTTTGCCTTTGTGCTCAGGAGCTTACAGAAAATTTGTTTACCTTGTATGCATGATAAACGTCACGCAATCTATACCCCGCGTGGGCCAATGGGCTATTAGTGCCGCCTGCGTAAAATGCGTCAGCTCATGCATTCTTTTTTTTTGTGGAGGAGCAACGCTACAACAAATCGTATTTCTCTAGATTAGCGACGGACGCTTGAGTTTCTTAACTATACGCCCATGATACTTCAGCTGACGAGACTATGCGCCACTCTTATCTGTTAAATAAAATTTCGGGGACACTGAAGCTCGTCCTTAACGGCATGACGTGATACCGTCATAGCTCGCTTCAGTGGTGTAGGGTCTTCTTTGCGGATTACTTCGCAGACACAGACACTGTTACCCGTCACCGCATAGCTTAACATACATAATACGCACAAAACTACTACTTATCGTGTAGCGCTGGCGAAAAAAAAAAGAATTTTTTCGTGCCTAGTGTGAATCTATACCGCGGCTAGCAACAACACCCGCTGTGGCTCCATCTTCTGAAGCTATTTTGAACCCCATATACGTTCGACAACACGAGGAGGTAGCGTCGTGCGTTTCATGAAGAAAGTCGGTAAGTAAATGTACTATTTTTTTAATTATGACCAGTATTGCCATTTCAAAATAAAATTACTAGCGTGTAGACTGGCTCGTTATCTTCCTTTTGTGAGATTTTGAGGACGCCAAACCTTTGCAATATGCTGTGAGGACCACATTTATGCCCGTATCATATTTGATGCACCATGTACTCAGGAGTGAGCTTTGTGTTCGGAAAGGCGTCGGCGACTTCGTGACAGAGTCAAGAGCTTTCCGCTGGAGCACATTAATTTATAGTGCGTTGTCAATGCCGATACATGTAATGTCTCAGGCAATGAATGTTGGCCCGTTTTACTGTGGAACAAGACGAGGAGTTCACTCAGTTCCAAGCGAAGGTGACAGAAGCAGCGACAGTGATCTCTCGGACAATGATGGGGAAGACATTCATCCGTGCAGGGGGCATTCAGTAGCAAGTAGACTACTCGTATGAAAACAAGGAAGATAGTGAAGATGAAGCTCCTACAGCGGCCTCAACTTCTAGAGACAAGTAAGGGCCTCTGAAATGCACACCGACGTAAAAAAAAATTCTTTTGAGATGAACCCAAAGAAATTGATTTCTCTGGAAAATACTGCGTTGCCAGCAACTATCACGGACCTTGACACTCCCTTCCAGATCTTCAAATTCCTATGTCCTGCTGACGTTTCAGTATGATTCGCGAAGAGTCGCTACACTACTCTACTCAGTGCCATCATGAAAGGCCTCAAGACAGGGCACAGATTTTTATTGCAAATTCCGCGCGTGTTTCTCCACCGCATAGGGATCAATGCGCCCATTTTTCCACCAGCGCAAAACATTTGCTTTAAACTCTTTGGGAACGAGGAATTGACTGGGACGAGAATCTGCCTTGAGACGTCCTTGACTCATCTGTAAAACGCCTCCGGCAGTTTTCTGATGTTCGTCACATTTCATTCTCTTGTAGGATTGCAGAAAGTGCTGAAAAAGAATTATGCATTTTCAGAGCTTCAAATGTTCTGGGATGCCAGCAGCAAGCACTACTGAGGCGTCGCGTTTGTGAAGGAAAAAAAATGCAGAAGAGAGCTTCCCTGTACTACTTTGACATCCAAATCTCGAGAAGCTCCTCCAAAGCGCTTGTCGATCTGACGATTAGAGCCAACAGGGGCACCTGACTGGATCCTGTTTTGCCAGAACACTCGTTTAGCAGCTCAAGATGATAGCCATTTCACTGAATAGCTGAAATGACAACCTTCGACCTGAGACAGATCAAGAGCTCTGTAATGAAGTGAAAACACTTTGTGACGAATGAGGACAAAAATCCAATCGCTAAGCAATCACTCCGCTTGATGGCGTTGCCCTGGGATAAAAACACGGCAGAATGGTTAAGAAGAGGAATCATGCATTCCCTTTAGGTTGAGAGAGAAACGTGGTCGAAAGGGCTCGTATGGCTGACAACGAGAGGAGTCCTGCCCGCGGGTATCCGCAACATTGATAGGAAGTCTTGCGTAGAATAGGGAAGGGTCATGCAAATAATACCCATCGCATGAGCGCACCAGAGAAAACCCTGGATAATGAGGGGAGCAGCTCTTTGACCTGAGTACTCCGCGCAGCTACTTGCGTTCAACGCTTATTGTATAGCTCTCGGAACCCTTCCGACAAACGAGCGGGGAAATTCGCCGCATCGCAACTGGTAGAGGCCAAGAAGTAGTGGCTTTGAATATCTCAAATGATAAGATTCTTGAAGGACAGGCTTGCTCGCGAACCTTTAACATTACTGGACTTGAGATCGCCCGTCATTGCCGTCAGCCACTTTCTCGACGCTGGTGGCTTACTCTGTGTTCATTGTAGCAGAAGTAGCCAAACGTCGAGAGTAATCCCCTTACCAGTTCTCATGATTGATCATCGGTCGCGAGAACGAGCTTTTGCATACAGTGGAATGCGAGACACGCTATGCCACATCCGCGAACACTAATGTGTGCAAGGAGAAGGAGAGGCTATCAATTTTTAATTTCTTGCTGTATACCTTGTCAGAAACAAAGTTTCAGTCCTGCAGCTTAACTTGTCGCCTCAGTTCTACCTAAACACGTCATGAAGGTTGAGCTCTTCAAATTCAGCGGTATTGATTTTAGGTGCCAAATTCTGCCATGGTAGAGGAACAACAAGTAAGGAGTACACTGCTTTCTTTTTCTTCTCAACAACTGCAGCAGTCTATCTCGAAGTCATCAGTGTCCTGACATAAAACGTGTTCCTAGTGGCCTTCGTGAGTTTGCTTTCAGGCAACAGATTTGCAATTTAATCTGCGAAGATCCCGCTCTGACTTCTA
Organism: Amblyomma americanum; assembly: GCA_030143305.2. Lineage (NCBI taxonomy): Eukaryota > Metazoa > Arthropoda > Arachnida > Ixodida > Ixodidae > Amblyomma > Amblyomma americanum. Next base: position 245,769 of record JARKHS020017098.1, read on the forward strand.
ACAGAGCGTAAGGAACATTTCAGCAAAGTTTCGGGCAATGGGGGTAACATATTGTTGCGGGAAAGAATATATTTACAGCTATGCACACCAGTGAAGGAACAGCTACGAGCGGCACTCAGAACACAGTCAGAACTTGTTCTTCTTCTTCTTCACCCCAGGTATATGGCACGTACCCACGCGGGGGATTGTCAAAGTGTTGTAGAATAAACAAAGAAGTTTTCATGGAAGATGACAAAATTGTAGCACCAATCGTGAATTTTGAAAAATCAATGAATAAAAACAACAGAACAATATTGACAGTTAAATAACAGACAGCATTTTGGTGAAAAGAGAAGAGCTCGTAGAACTTTAAAAGAATTAGCACATCAACCTAGCAGTTGCAATTATGTAATCGTGGAGAAACCCACAAACAGAACCCAATGCAAATCCCTTGGCGTTCGCACCAAACGATAATACTGCTGGCACAGATAAAGAGAGCCCTAACCTGGAGAGAGGGACCTCCAGGTAAATCTTTCTCAGAACAGTCAGAACTTCGTTGTAGTCTTCGTCTTCGTCCACCCGTTCACTCGCTCAGTCTTGTCGTCTTCACGCTTCAGGACCCCCGGCTGACGAGACACCGTCTCGGCGTTAGAGTGGCGACGTATGAACGTCGTGATAAGGTTTAGGCGGGAGACATGGACGACGTCGGTGGAAGAGCCGGAGGACGATGGCGAGCATGCAAGGGGTGGAGTTTCATAGTTCACGTCGGTGACACGGCGCACCACACGGTAAGGGCCCCGGTAGTGAGAAAAGAGCTTCTCGGAGAGACCGACGCTGCGTGACGGCGTCCAGAGGAGGACGAGTGATCCGGGTTCATATTCAACCGCCCGGTGATGGCGGTCATAGGCGGACTTCTGGGAAGCATGTGGGGCACGGAGCCGACTACGGGCTATTTGGCGCGCCAGCTAGGCCTGGGAAATGGCGTCCTGAGCGTAAGCAGTGGTGGCGACTGAAGAAGACGGCATGAGTATGTCCAAAGGCAAGGTTGGGTGCCGACCACACAAAAGGTAGAAAGGGGAATAGCTGGTTGTGTCATGCCGTGAAGAGTTATATGCAAAAGTCAGATAAGGCAAGGCAGCGTCCCAATCTCGGTGGTTTGGCGAAACGTACATTGCTAACATGCCGGTGAGCGTGCGGTTGAACCGTTCTGTAACCCCGTTGGTTTGTGGGTGGTAAGCTGTCGCGAGCTGGTGCTGCGTAGCACACGAAGTATGTCGTTAATCACTCGGGACAGAAAATAACGACCACGGTCGGTGAGCAGTTGACGAGGGGCGCCACGGTGAAGAATGACGTTTTGGAGAAGAAAATCGACGACATCGGTAACGCAGCTGGTAGGCGAAGCATGCGTGATGGCGTACCGAGTCGTATAATCAGTTCCGACAGCGATTCACATGTTGCCGGAGAGAGACGTGGGAAAAGGGCCAAGGAGGTCGAGGCCAACACGCTGAAAAGGTTCCCAAGGTACGTCGATGGGTTGTAGGAGACCGGCAGGCAAAGTGGAGGGCCTTTTCAGACGTTGACACAGGTCGCAAGCGGCAACGTAACGCTTGACGGAATGATACAGGCCCGGCCAAAAGAAGCAGTGCCGCACTCGAACGTACGTGCGGGACACGCCAAGGTGTCCGGCTCTCGGAAGATCGTGCAATTCTTCAAGGTCAGAAGAGCGTCGATGCTGGGGTATGACGAGCAGCAATGGAGGACCGTCGGAGCTTAGATTGCGGCGATATAAATTGCCATTCTGGAGCACATCAAGTTGCAGAGACGGAGATCGGTTTGCAGAGCGGAGGCCATCAAAGATAGGGCGTAAAGATGACTCGTGGCGCTGTTCGTTGGCTATATCGGTGAGAGCAGTGATAGCTAAGAGGCAGGGTAGGGTCTCAGCGTCTTCTAGGTGAGGTGGCTCCACAGGGTACCGGGATAAACAGTCAGCGTCCTGGTGGCGATGATCGGACTTGTACACTACAGAGTATGAATATTCTTGGAGGCGCAAAGCCCAGCGACCAAGGCGGCCGGTGGGATCTTTTAGTAAAGACAGCCAACAGAGAACGTGGTGATCAGTGACAACAGCGAATGAGCGGCCGAACAGGTACGGGCGGAATTTAGCTACAGCTCAGACAAGGGCGAGACACTCGCGCTCAGTAATGGAATAATTTTGCTCTGCGCGGAAAGTAGGCGGCTGGAATAAGCGATGACGCGATCTTGTCTTTGTTGACATTGGGCTAGCACGGCACCGATCCCATATCCGGAGGCTTCGGTGCGCACCTCTGTGGGAGACGACGGGTCAAAATGGGCTAAGATGGGCGGAGAGGTTAGCAATTGAACGAGGGAGGAAAATGAGTGCTCTTGAGCAGGGCCCCAGTTAAAGGGGGAGTCGTTCTTAAGAAGGTCGGTGAGGGGGCGAGCGATGCCGGCGAAATCTTTGATAAAACGGCGAAAATACGAGCACAAGCCGACAAAGCTGCGCACATTTTTCGACGACCTAGGAAGAGGAAAGTCCTTGACGGCTTGAATTTTGACTGAATCTGGGCGGACACCAGAAGCATCAACCAGGTGTCCGAGAAAGTGAGTTGGCGGCGACCGAATTTGCATTTCGATGATTTCAGCTGGCGTCCGACGTTACGGAACATTGTCAGAATACTGGAGAGGCGTTCGAGGTGCGTGGCAAAAGTAGGCGAGAAAACCACAACATCGTCAAGGTAGCAGAGGCAGGTCGACCACTTAAAGCCGCGAAAAAGTGAGTCCATCATTCGTTCAAAGGTAGCCGGCGCGTCGCAGAGTCCGAATGGCATGACTTTGAATTGGTATAAGCCATCAGGCGGCACGAAGGCGGTCTTTTTGCGGTCCTTATCATCAACGGCAATTTGCTAGTACCCCGATCGAAGATCAATTGAAGAGAAATATTTGGCGCCATGGAGGCAATCTAATGCATCATCGATCCTCGGGAGAGGATATACGTCCTTTTTTGTGATGCGGTTTAGGTGCCGGTAATCAACGCAGAAGTGCCAGCTGGCGTCCTTCTTTACCAGGACAACTGGTGAAGCCCAAGGGCTTCACAAGGGCTCGAACATGTCTTTTGCGAGCATCTTGTCCACCTCTTGATTGATGACGGTGCGTTCAGCGCTGGACGCGCGGTACGGACGTCTGTGGACAAGAGCGGCATCACCAGTGTTTATGCGATGCGTCACTACAGTGGTACGAACCAGACACGGGTATCAAAGTCGAAGATGTCGCGAAAAGATGATAAAAGGCACCTAACATCGTGAGCTTGCATCGGCGGTAGGTCAGAAGAGATCATGTCGGCGTAGTCGTCCGTTGGTTTCTCGGCTGATGTGGCCGCAGGCAACAGGCTTTGATGAGTAGAAGGTAAGGAGGTGTCCACGACTGATATGACACATCCGGCAGCCGGGCAGAGCGTGGCGAGTGAGATGCCTTCCGGGAGCGTTTGGATAGACGAGCCAAAGTTCAGAACCGGAAGGTACGCTCGGTTGGCCGACATTGTGCAGACAGTGTGCGCGAGCGCAATACTTCGCGAGAGGGCGACGTCAAGGTCCGGATTGACTACGTTGGGACCATCAGGGACAGGAGGAACAGATGAGAGAGAAATGTAAGTGGCGGCTTTAGGCGTTAGACGGACAAAGTCGACAGCACAAAGGCGAGGTACAACTGGGGACGGCGACTCAGCAGAAAGGGGAAGGTCAAGCTGGACAACACTGGTAGCGCAGTTGATGAGGGCTGAATGCTCAGAAAGGAAGTCAAGGCCAAGAATGACGTCATGAGGGCACTGGCCCAGAACTGAGAATAGAACGGATGTATGGCGGCCGGATATGGTCACACGGGCTGTGCATAGTCCAACCACAGGAGGCGTTCCGCCGTCGGCAACGCGGAGAACGGCTGTGGGTGCAAGGGTCCGTACTTTTCTGAGCCGGCGTCGGAGGGTTTAACTCATGACGGAAACGTGCGCGCCCGTACCGATTAGGGCTCTCACAGGGACTCCATCGACATGAATAGCGAGCAAATTTTGGTGTGCGCGGAGGGCTAAGCGAGGATTTTGGGTCTGGGGCTGTACTGCAGCATCACCTCCAGACACTGCAGCGTCTAGTTTTCCGCTTGCGAGCGTACGTAGGGGCGAGGAGAGGAGCGACGGCGTAGGGGCGAACGAGGCTGCCGACGCAGGGGGGACGGGGAGCGTCTGGGGCGGGAAAACTGGCCGTTGACTGTAGCACTCTGTCGGGCTGGAGGGGGCGTGATGTGGTTGGGCTGTTCGTCGTTCCGGTGAGAGCTGACAGGATTGTATGCGCTACTACGGGACCAATAACTGCGTCAGTGACGGAAGATGTGGCCAGTACGGTGGCAGAGGAAACAAATGGGCCGGTCGTCGGGTGTCCGCCAGTCGTTAGGGTTACGTCGACGTGGAGCGAAGTAGGAAGGTCGGTCAGGAGCAATCGCAGTGATGTCGGGTGGGGATGAAGGACGTACGGGGCTGACGGGTTGGAGGCCAAGATTTGCAAGCTCTTGACGGACGACGGCTTGTACCATAGAGATGGTGGGCAAGTGCTTGTCGCCATCACGTATGTGCAGGGAGGCAGGGGACACGGCTTCGAGTTCGCGTCGAATGATGCGGGTTACATTTTCTGGAGGCGCAGGAGTTTGCCTGTGCAGCAGGTCTTCACATAAGGAAGTGGCAGCCGTGTTGGGGAGGCGGGTGTACGGCTGGCTAATACGCCTGCTTTTAGCTTCCTCGAAGCGGCGACATTAATTCCTTAAAAATGTCGTCTACTGTAGGGCAATTCTTGTAGACGAGCAGGTTGAAGGCATCGTCGGCGATCCCCTTCAACACGTGACCCACTTTGTCAGATTCGGGCATGTTATTGTCAACTTTGTTGCGGAAGGCCAACACGTACTGAATGTACGAAACATAGGATTCCGTAGAAGTTTGAGCTCGGGATGCAAATTCCCTCTTAGCGGCGAGTGTTCGGCCGAGCGGCCGTCCAAACAGGACACGCAGTTTCTGCTTGCAGACGTCCCAGCTGTTCAAGTCATCTTCGTGAGTCTCGTACCAGACTCGCGCGGTGTCTTTTAGGTAGAAAATGACATTGGCGAGCATAAGGGTTGGATCCCAGCGGTTGTATGTACTCACGCGTTCATACATCTGCATCCAGTCATCCACGTCAACGTTGTCGGTGCCAGAAAATGTCCCAGGGTCACGAGGAGCAGAAAGAATGAGTGATGGCATGGCCGATGGTGATGTTTGCTGGCTGGCGTCCTGGGTTATGATGAGCGAAGGCAGCTGTCGGCCGCTGCGGAGCTCCGTCGTTGGTAGACGTAGGGGAAAGGCGCACCTCCACCAAATATGTTGCAGGAAAGAATATATTTACAGCTATGTACACCAGCGATGGAACAGCTACGAGCGGCACTGAGAACACAGAACTTCGTTGTAGTCTTCGTCTTCGTCCACCCGTTCACTCCCTCAGTCTCGTCGTCGTCTTCCTGTTTCAATATTTTAGGGTATATCATGGCAAATATAGAATGTCCCGCACACTTTTTGTGGTAAGAGTGGCATGACGAGCCGCGTCAGGAAAAGAATGGTCAGGATCGTGAAAGCCTGCCGTCGTAAGACACTCAGAAGAAGCTGTCTACATTTTTAGACCCTGCGAACCGTTCTCGCAATTCCACTTGAATGCGGGGAATCCAGCAACCCTAACAATAACTTATTTTCTTGTCAGCCTGGCCCACAGCCCTGCTTTTCACACCTATAACCGCTTCGTCGTAATCAACACGGGTTATTCTACAACTAAACGAAAGCCCGAAGTTGCACTTATTGATTTTTTTAACTGTGGAGGCGCGATCACCTGTTCGGAGAAAGGTCGGTACACTTGTCAGGGATTTCATTGTGTGGTGAAGACACCATTGCTCTTTTTCAAACAATGCTTCTTTATGTACCGTCGCCATCCACAGAAATGTCATCATATTATTCAAGTGCCACTCGACTAACGGAATTCCGGCTCCTCCTTTGAGCCCACTAGCTTCTCACCTTCATACCTCTCGCTCACGCTAGCGTGGATCATTTCTTGATCGGCCACTTCCCCTCATTTCATTATAAGTACCCGGTTGCTCCAAACTCGGCGTTTTAATCTACGAGGTCCCTCAATCTGCTCCCGTGGCCGGTGTATATCGTCGATCGTTTCTCGGGTCGCAAGGAGAAACAAATAAAATTCAACAACGCAGGACAATCGTAATGAATGGTGACATTCATTAAATCCTAATATAGTTCTTATATTTGCTCTACAGCTCATTTATGCGAAAAAGATTATTCCTCTTATCCGGCGGTGAAATCTGTATTCCACTGTCTTGAGAGGAGTTTGCGTCCACTTCATTGTTCATCAGTGGTGGGACAAGTCAGCAACAACTGAACGACGCTGTGTAGAAACGAGATATGAACATTTGGTTTGACATGCACTTCGGGTCGCTGTTTGGCTGCACCTGTGTATGTGAGCGAAATTTTTTATTGTTCCTGGGCATGGTTCTCGGCACTTAAAGAGAAATTGAAAATATGTTTTAATGATTTTTTGGTTGAAGCTCTCCTATTACTTTGAACTCATTTTAATATAACCTGTGCGTACTATAGATGACATCGTACAATGGTGTACGATGCTAGGACCATGCCATTGAAATAAAGGGAAGCGACATAGATTTCTGCCTCGGAAACTTCTAGACTACTGCCATCAATAATGAACACCGTAGATGTTGAGCCAGTAAGAGCTGAGTGAGGAACTAGAGACCTCCGCAAAACCACTGTATTGTCCCCCTTGTCCCGTAAAACACGTGCGGGTAGACCTCGGAGCTCTCCCTTTAGGACAGGCATGTGTTGTGCGTCTGCCGGCTTTTCCCGGACAAGTCCAACCACCACCTTATCCTCAGCTGGTTCAAGCCTATCTGCTATTGCGGACGCAGTATCGGACGCAAAACTCTGGGGTTGGACACAACAGGATGATTGCCTCTGGTTTTCGCGGTTCCCTGAGCAGGAACTTACTTCATGCCCTGTTTTTCAACAGTACATGCAATAAAGCTGTTTTCACTTAGAGCGAGTCGGCTACCTAATGTCCCGGTCGGTTACAAATGAGGCACCTTCCTGACTGTCTACTTGATGGTACATCCTTCTATCTCAGAATGCCCACATCGAACGATTCTTTTAACGAAGACAAGTTTCTTTACCGCTGGGCCTTTAGAAAGTTGTCTGCTGCCTCAGCCATTTTTTCCAACGTGTTGCACTTTGTTTCTCGAAGGAAAACCGCCAGACGACTATGACAGTACCTCATGAACTGTTCGGCCACCACCAAGTCACGTAAATCATTGTACGTTGCGGCCGTTCCCGACATCTCAACCCATCGATTGAAAAGACTCAGCAAACGTGCTGCTTATTGCTTACCTGTTTCTTTATCAAGCGGCTTACTTTCACGAAACCTTTCGCGATAATCTTCTGCTGAAAACCGAAAATGTTGGAGCAGGGCTAGTTTTGCCTTATCATAATCCATTGAATCTGCTGGGGACAGTCGACCGAACACACGGAGAGCTTCCCCAGTCAAAGACATACTCAGTGCTGTAGCCCATTTTTTCTTGGGCCAGCTGTGGCCTTCTGCGATGCGTTCAAAACGTTTGACGTATGCGTCCAAATCAACCCTGCGATCGTCGAAAGGCGGGATCAATTTGTTCGGGCTAACTGCTGCTGAGGGCCTCGATTCGGTTTCACGATTACCCCCACCAGCTTCTGGGAGCCTTAATTGGAGCTGCAATCTACGCTCTTCAGCTTCTGCTAGCGACTTTTTATGCTTGCGTTTGGCTTCTGCTAACAACTTTGCATGCTCGCTTCCGGCTTCTAGCGCCTTTTCACGCTCGCGTTGAGCCTCGCGTTTAGCTGCACGTGCTGCACGTTCCTTCTCTTGCTCGGCAGCCACCCAAGTGCGCTGCTCGCCGTCTTTCAACCGCAACTCTTTCCCTAACTCAATTAACTCCCT